>APFE031027021.1:0-10596 GCA_000404065.3 Pinus taeda | reverse complement strand
TGGTTATAAGTATCATTTTATGACAGACTTAAGCTATGGCTCTCATCATGTTTTGGTTAGTAAATGAATGGTTAATGAATGCATGACCTAATAGATGATATTGCAACTATTGTGAGAGGGCATCAGACCTTCTTGACGATTCTAAGTTAAGTATGAAACCCCTATGTTCAGATATGTAATTATGACCTATAAATGACATGTTTTCAATGTGTTTGGCGAAATGTCTATCATGGTTAAACTGATATTGGGTCAATTCCTTAATTAAGTTTTGTGTTAGAGGCTTTTTCTCTGTGTTATTTATCATTTCTGAGAGTTTCATTGTGTTTTGGGTAGAGATCTGGAGACTAGCCCTGAAAAGTCACTTAGATATTGCGATAGCTGGCATAGAATTGGGTAAAAAAGATTGTAGTTGCTTCCTTGTTGGATTATGCATGAGACTTGAGGGTTATAGTCAAATTTAGGCTATGTTATTCCATTGTATGGGGGTCCAAATCAGTGAAAAATCAAGTTAACTCACGGTTCAGACACCTGGAAGGGTGGTTTAGCTCTTGGGGTTCCTGTAGCACCTAAGGGAAGTCATTAAAGTCATAGTCTGTCGATTCCATTTCCTTAAGGTGATCTAGGAGGTTCAGTCATGTCATAGTATCCCTCAACTCATTTTTACCCTGGAAGGCTGGTGAAAGTCGGTAAATGTGGGAGAGGTGGTTACAACTTGGTAGAGGGCACATGCATGCCATACGAGATAGTGAAATAGACTATTGTTTGGAAGAGGGTGCATGCATGTCACACCTTAAGTTAATTCGAGTTTAGATGTTGTTTCATATTTAACAATTTTAGTTTTGGATAGAGTTTTTCTAATCTTAGAGATTTTCTTTTGCTATTTTTATCATGCATGATCTATTCCTACTAAAAGGGTGCAAAACTCTAGTCAATTAGTCTAATTATGAATGATAAATTCCCATCTTAGGTAGAGGACATAGATCTCAAGGAAGGGATGTATGCTTGCATGCTCCAGTTCATCTTTTGATGGAGACACACTTACTTGGAACTCTTACCATGCGACTATGGTGCACTAGGTGATCAGGTTAGGGATATGATTTGACAAAGTCCAACCATATAGGATTTTGGATGTGTCCATATTCATTGTACTTCCTCTCCCTTTCCTATTCTATAAACGAAATAATAGGTGTGTCATTAGTTGGTTGTCGAGGTTTTGTTTTGAACTATTGTAGTGTATCTTTTTTATTATTCAATAGAACATAGATGCAATTGAGAGTTCAGATCTATGTATCTTCCATGGAAATTTTCCACAGTATGCATTTTTAAATCATCCATCTTATATCTGCCTCATTTTTATTGAAACTTTCAAGTTTTCAACTACCTTGTATTTAGGTTATTCTTTTTACGTGTAGAATATGCTTACCATTGTTAATGAAAAAAAAGGGATAGAAATGTAAAGGGGTATAAAAAAATGTTAATGAAAAAATGAATACCTACAAGATCTAGTGAATGTAGGGGATTTTTAAATTAGGAAGGTGTTTTGGGTTCATATTGGTAGGGGGTTAAATAAAGTTCTTTTTATAGGTATTTTTGTTGGGGGCAACCCACCTTGGCCTAAGTTTTGGTTAAAGACTTCTCATTTTGAGGAGTGGAGCTGGTGAAGTTCTATACATCGCGCAGTGTTTATGGGCTTTGGGGTGGGTCAAAAGTCCCTTATTTTGTAAATGGGTTTCGGGTATTAGTCCATTGTTTTGTTAGATCCATGGTATGTGGACTATGGTATTGTAGTAAGGAAACCTATATAAAGAAGATGTAATACTTTGTCAAAGTTAAATAATAAGCATAGATAGAATTCATAGATTGATCATATTTTGTGTCTTGGGTCTATATTTTCGGGAAGGCTTTGCAACCAAGTGTGTGGGGGCCTTGAATAGTCTGCAACTAAGTGCACAGACCACCTGCAGCTAGGTGTGCAGGTCATAGAAGTGTATGTATTGAAGATCCTTATTAATAAAGAAGAATTTTTGGTGAAGTATTGTGTATCTTTCTGTGTTCATTATCTGTTGTCAGATATATCATCATTAATGCTTTTTACTGAATTATGTGAAATAATACGTGTTATACTGTTCACAGTTATGTTTATGCATTAAGTACTAGTCTGTGAAATTAATCATCAGTGCAAAAGTATTCATGTACGCGGAATTGTAGATAGATATAATACATATGTGAGCATATGGGTGCCATAACGCAAATATCCATTTGGCTGCAGAAACCTGGTTCTACAACCTCCCATAACCACTTCAGGTGAGACTGTGACCTGCTTGCAGATCACTGCTGAAAGGGCTAGTGGTTGAGGGTTTTGTTGGTGCATAGTATAATCAGAATCTAGGTCAAACCCCCTTAAAACAACAAATGGTTCCATTTTCGAGATCAAGATTTGCTTAAGGAATATGTTTTGGCATCTGTCGAAGAAAGAAATCGAGGAGTGGGTTGAAAAGAAAGAAAGAGAACTTGCGGAAAAAGAGATCATAAACCCTTAATTATTAGCTAAAGACTGGTTGCAGAAGTATATCATCGAAGAGCAATACCAAATATTCTTTTTTTCATTCTACATTGAACTATATGAGTGGGTATCTAAGTTGACTGAGCATAAGACTTGTTTCAAGAAAGAATAACCTAAGGAGTGGAATCCTGAATTGATACAACGACTCAAGTACAATATCTCAAGGGTTGTTGATTTCTGGATCGATAGCATTTTGGGAGGATTTATCACTGAGTTCACAATAGATGCAACCATATCTTATATCAAAGATGAACGAATACTTTTCAAAGGATGCCAAGGTAAGTTCTTAAGATCTTTTAATCTCTGGATTAAGATGTTATTATGTGAAAAGGGGATTCTGTGAATGCAATTAGATTAATGTTTGGACAAAGAGGAAATAAGCCTAAACTAAGGTCTATGCGAAGTGGAAAATGATATAGAATAGATCCGAAGAATTTTATTGAGACTGAATATGGTTCTTGTTAGGAGGATTTAAGAGTGAAGAAGAAAGAAGTAACCCTACAACCCCATGACATTCCCCCACCCGTCTTGAAGGCACGTCGAAGTTAGGAGTTGAGAAAAATAAGGGCACCTTTGGGATTCCCCATCCCCCTCCCCATAATTCCCCTACACACCCACCCCCTCTTCCTCCCCCTAGCCCCCGAAAAGGAAAATGGAAGATGACATTAAGCTTCATATCTTTCAAGGACTTGGATCAGAGGATCTTGACTAGTTCGGTTTGTAGTTGATGCAATATGGACAACAAGACATATCACTAGTGATGATGTAAATAATTTGCATATCATCATGTCACTATGAGAAAGAGCGCTAACATGGTATATGAAATACTCTGTAACTAATCTGACTCCTTAGTTTGATGAAATTAAGAAATCACTGGTATCAGAATTCAAAAAGCCGAAATTAGAATCACAGTGCATCATAGAGCTAAAAAAAATCAAATAGGCTGCAACTGAGCCTGTTTGGGCGTTGGATCAGCGATTCAAGGTATTAATGGGACAAGTAAGCCTTACCCTACCTCCTTAACAACATAAGGAATGGTTCATAGCCACGTTACTGCTACATATTAGGTTACCTTTGACACAACAGAAGATCACGACTCAAGTTGAATCATTGGAGATTGCGATGAAGTTGGAATCTTTGTCGATTGGAGATACTCATGCAGGAGTACAAAAAATACAAAGTCAGCTAGCCAATTTGACCTTGGAATTGCAGGATCTCAATAAAGGCAAAGAGACCAGATCAGAAGTATCCTGTAAAAAATGCAAAGCAGAGGGTCATTATAAGGATCAATGCCATGTGTTTAGAGATTATTTGGTAAGCGGAGCACCTAATCCAGTAAACCCAGGTTTGTGGTGTGAGATTTGTAGAATGAGAGGCCAAAAACACTGAAGATTTCTACCTATTACAGAAGTATGTTCAGACCCCAAAGCAGTTATTTTGCAACTTTTGCAGATTAGTAGGCCATGATGAGAAAATTTGTCGAAGTTATGACTTAATGATGGAGCACAGTGTTGATGCTTATAATCTGCAAGGTGAAGGGCATACACACAAGGAGCGAGGCTAGCACACTAGTCTGAGAGAATTTCAAGGATGAGGAGGAGGAGATGGTTGAGGATGTGGTTAAATAATCTGTTATAACTGTGGATAGACAGGACACTTTGCAAGAGCCTGTCAGAATCCTACGACAACCTGCAGCTACTGTAAGTATTTTGATCATGTGATAGAGGAATGTCCTATCCTTATTATGGAGATGCAGGAGAAAAGAAACCAGCAACCCGCAACAAATATTCAAATGATGACCATTGAGTCAATGGGGGATCAACCACGCATCAACATTGTAACAAGAAGTGGAGCTGCGACTAGAAATGATAAAGCCAATGGGAAAAAGGAAGTTGAAGCTACATGCGTAAGAAAAACTACTGAAAAATATTTTGCATTTGATATCTTGAAGGAAATGAAAGTATTCATGGAGGCAAGGTCAAGCTTTATGGATGATGGGGCCTTGACCTTTATCGTGAAACTGACTCAAAATGATATCTATGAGATAGTACCGGTTGCGACACAAGGTGTGGATCCAAATATTTTGAAGTATTTTCTACAGACTTGCATGAAGTTGTTGAGAAATTATAAGTTCATAGAGGGATTGCAGGAATTGATAGACTCGTGTGCTCCTAAAGAGGTACCACAAAGTGAGGTGCATGCAGTGAATAATCTACATAAACACAAGAAGGAGTCTGGAAAGGAAATGAGGCTTACAACACAGATTGGGGAATATGACATGGATCAGGTTATCCTAGAGCTAGGATCTGATACCAATGTCGTGCCGAAGCAAACTTGGGAATTGATGGGTAAGCCAAAGCTACAATGGTTGGCTATTCAGCTGAAAATGACGAATCAATAAAAGATTGTCCCTCTAGGAAGATTGGTAGGTATCATAGTAGACATTGATGGAGTGCGCACTACCACTAATTTCAAAGTGATTGAGATTGTGGATGATAGTAATCTCTACCCCACATTGCTTGGGTTAGATTGGGCATTTTCTAACATGGCTATAATTAACTTGAAGAAAAGGAAAATGACATTTGAAAGCAATAATATGAGAGTTATTGTTCCATTAGATCCATCACAGGGAGAAAGATATACTAAACCTATCAAAGAAGAGTATAGTATAGATGTCATCGACAACATTTATCAAATAAAAACAAAAGAAGAAGCATGGATTAAAACTACCACAAATGGAAAACTGAATTGGGAGCAAGATAACTCCCGCAATTCAGATTTAGAAGAGGAATTGGAAAACTGGAAGAAGAGGTTGCATGAACTGTCTGCAAGGCGATGTGCAAAGATCACTAAAGCAGTGTATTGTATGACAGCTGAGGTATGTGATTTACCTTTGTATGATGGTTTGGGTAATATAAATACTTTCTTTATAGATTATGAAAGATAGGTACAAAAATATCATATATTGTTAGCTCTGGATCAAGCACTGAGGGCTACTCTTGCTAAATGGTGGGGTACTCATAAGAAAAATATAGGAGATTAGAAAAAGTGTAGAAGGTTGATGTGGGTAAGGTTTGGTCAAGTAGAAACAAAGGTCATAGAAAAGTATAATGGCCAGAATGATCCCAAAGACCACATACAACTTTGTATGGTAGCTTGGGGAGAAATTCCTTGAGAAGAATGGGTGCATGGCTTCATCCATACCTTAGAGACAATTCCTCAAAATTGGTATTTGGAAATGGAGCTTCGACATGGTACTTCTAGCTGCCTAGAAGTGGTTGATGGATTTATAATGAAATTCAAATTCGAAGATGATTGTCCACATATGGATGCAGCTCTGAATATAGTTAAGAAGAATATTTTTGAGAATGAAGTTCCAGTTATTTGGCAACCTGATTGGGCTGCATAGATACATAATGTAATGGAATGCTATAAACTCTTTGCGAAAGAGGATGAATATCCTCACAATATTGACATTAAATAGTCATAAGTTCATTGCGAAGTAAATGGACATGAGACCAAAATACTTGATATAACAAAGCCATTGAAGATGAAGAAGGTGAATATAGGGTCATAGGTTGAACCGAAGTACAAAAAAATAAGAGATTACTGGGATGAAGACATAGTTAGGAAGATAACAAATCTCTTGCATGAATATCAGGAGTTGTTCCCCACTAAGTTTTTAGATATGAAGGGCATAATAGGAGATTTGGGAGTCATGCGGATACCTCTAAAGCCTAATGTGAAGCCTATCAAATAGAGACCTTATAGACTGAATCCAAAATACAAGGATAAGGTGAATTAAGAATTATACAAAATATTAACAGTTGGGATAATCGAACTTGTCAAAGAGTTTGAATGGGTAAGTCCCATGGTGGTTCTGGAAAACAAGGCAAAAGGGGAAATCAGAATTTGTTTTGACTTAAGGAAATTGAATGATGCATGTTTGCATGACCCCTTCCCTACACCATTTACAAACGAAGTATTAGACAATGTAGGAGGACAAGAGGCCTATTCTTTCAAACACGACTTTTCAAGATACCATCATATAAGAATTGCACCAAAAGATAGACATAAGACAACTTTTTATACTGAGTGGTGCTCTTATCAGTACACGGTGATGCCTTTTGGATTGAAGAATGCACCTGCTATCTTTTCCAGAGTTGTAGTTGCAATCCTTAAGGAATATATACATAATTTTTTGGAAGTTTACTTCGACAATTGGACAGTATTTGGTCTATTAAAGAAGCATGAGGCAAGCTTAAGGTTGATGTTGGATATGTGTAGGCAGTACCAGATCTCATTGAACATGAAGAAGTGCATATTTTTTGCACCATTTGGTATACTGTTGGGACATATAGTTTGTAAATAGG
Organism: Pinus taeda; assembly: GCA_000404065.3. Taxonomy (NCBI): domain Eukaryota; kingdom Viridiplantae; phylum Streptophyta; class Pinopsida; order Pinales; family Pinaceae; genus Pinus; species Pinus taeda. The sequence continues at coordinate 3,660 of APFE031027021.1, read as the reverse complement.
GATTAATGGTGGATCTCGCGAAGATTGCAGTTATTGTGAACCTGTCAACACCAAAAACAGTGAGATAACTACGCATGACACTGGGAAATACTTGCTACTACAAAAAGTTTATAAATGGGCATGCGCAGATAACTATGATAATGGAGAAATTTTTGAAGAAAGATGTGACTTTTCAATGGAGCGACGAGTGCCAAAAGAGCTTGGATGTACTGAAAGAGAAGATGGTAACTATGCCTATTCTAGTTTTACCAAACTAGAAGAAGGATTTCCATGTACATGTTGATGCATCTTACAGGGCATTGGGTTTAGTGTTAATGCAACCAGGAGTAAGAGAAATTGATCATCCCATAGCATTTGCAAGCAGGAAACTGTCCAACGTGGAAAAGAACTATAGCACAACATAAATAGAGGGATTAGCTATGGTATATGCATTACATAAGTTTAGACACTACTTGTTGGGAGTGCATTTCAAAATTTTCATTGATCACTTTGTGCTAAAATATTTTGTGAATGAGCTTGTTTTAGGAGGAAATATCTGCCGATGGTTGTTATTATTCCAGGAGTATGACTTCAAATTTATAGCGAATCCATATAAATTGATGTTGGGCCTGATCATCTATCAATAATAGAGACATGAGAAGAACCCACAAATATCAAAGATAACCTACCCGATGTACAAATATTCAGAATTAGAGTTGCAGATGATCACTTCATCGATATTATTCAGTTCCTGGCCACAGGAATGACACCTGTGGAGTACTCTATGAAGCAAAAGAAGGAATTGGTGGTTAGAGTAGATGATTTCTCATTGATTTTTGGACACTTGTACAAAATGGGACTAGATGAAGTATTGCGCAAATACGTCCCTGGACACGAACAACAGAGTATTTTGATAGAAGCTCATGGAGGAGTCACAGGGGGGCACTATGCAAGAAAATCCACTGCACAGAAAATCTTGAGAGCTGGGCTATGGTGGCCCATAGTACATAAGGATGCAAAAGAATTATGTCAAGCATGTGATGTACGTCAAAGAAAAGGAAGGCCATCTAGAAGAGATGACATGTCGCTAGTAACACATGTAACTTTACAGGATTTTGAAAAATGGGCTATTAACTTTGTTGGACCTATCAGTCCGCCAGGAAAAAAGACTGGTGTGAAGTATATCATCACTACCACTGATTATTTGACAAGATGGGATGAGCCACAACCAGTGAATGATTACAGTGCAGAAACTGTTGTGAAGTTCATCTTTGAATATATACTCTCCAGGTTTGGTTGTCTAAAGATCTTGATGAGTGACCAAGGCACACATTTCATGAATAAGACTATTGAAGCACTAACTGAGGAATTTGAGCTTTACCACTGTTAGGATTCCAAGAAACTCTCCTAGGTTGTAGCTCGGAGATGACTGGTAACATATAAATTCAACTTATTGTTGCAAATGGATGAATGGAAGGAATGATGCTTGTCCAAGCAAAATAACCACTTCTACTTTGCTTTACTCCAGACATGCATGAACACCATCAGACTACAAGGCTTTAGACCACCAACTACCCACAGTTTAAGATTGGGTGAATATGGAGAATATTGACCACACCAGCAGATGCACAAGACCATGTGATGGCCGGATGCAACCAGTAAGAAGTATACAAATCTAATCTACTAATGCACAGACAGGATGACAACTCTCTGGCACTAGAAGAAGAGAAACTTGAATAACTCATTCAATGATACATACAAGATTTTAACACATAGATAGGATGACAGCTACTCTAATGCTAAACATCAAGGTTTAGGAATACAACATATCAGACACATCTTGTAAGAGAAGATAAATGGAAAGTGAGCAACTAACAACAAAAGAAGCTTATATTAGCTGGAAATGAAGACGAGATGCTGCAAGTGTCAAAATAGTTATAGTCTCTAGAAGTTGAACCTTACATCACAACATCAACCATCAACCTTGATTACATCTTGTTTGTGGGTATATATAGAGTTTTATTACAAAGGCACTTGGCCATTCTAGGTATGGAGGGGTCACAATTGACCATAAACTACATTTAACTGCCTAATGGAGCCTCTGAGTGCGTTTTCTTGCTTTAGTGGATGAATATGATCTCTTTCAGGTTTTATGTTGTCCTCTCAGACAGCTGGAGTGTTCGTATTCATGAAGTTCCATAACTACTAAATGCAGTTACATGCTCATGCTCCTTCCTTTTTCTCTTCGGCCATACTGTCTGTTAAATGTGGTTGTTGAGGAGAAATTGCGATTGGTACTGGTACGCTGGTCACCTTCGTCCTTTGGGCACATATAATGGTTAAGGAAGGTGGTCTGCGCAGCAAATGGACGAGTTGGATGAGGGAGAAAGATCGATCATCAGATCGAAAGGATAGACGACGAAGATGGCTTGGTGGAGGGTGTTGGAAAAGGTGGGAGCGGAGCGAACGTTGGCCGTTGGATCTCAGGCGGACAGATCCAATGGTGGTCGGGCAGCGAAAGCATTCGGTGGTTATCGGATGGGGTCATGAGATGAAGTGGTAAGCAGTATCGGTCGCACCGCCTTCAAGGCTTTGGGCGGTAAAGAGTGAGGGCGCGCAATTCCAGTCAGCACATGACGCATGGCGGCGGAGGAGAGAGGAAAACCACTCTCCATCGTGCATTAATGTTTCATCGCTTTGTGGACACGAGGAGAGCGACTGCCGTTGGATCTCCGACGAAGATGATCGAGTGGTGGGGATTTAATCACGTGGGTTTCTTTGTCAGGCATGACGAGATTTGTTGGATTGGTGTGTGGCAATCGATGATCGTAATTAAAGGCGATGATTTTATAAGGTGCGAAGACACATGACTAAGGTTTTATGGGGTTTTGGGCTTTACTGCTCGAGGCTTGCAACAACAGAAGAAACATAGATGAAGGGAGAATGGGCGAGGTAAAGGAAAAAGGAAAGAATAACCATTATGAGCCCATTAGAAGCATAACCGAACCAACCAAGCTCACTTCTGATCCTCCAATATCAAAGGTATGTAGTAGAGCTAACACTGGCTCCTTCTGGGGATAAGATCCTCCCTGTGAGGTCTCAAGAACTATAGGCCAATGCCTTTTCCGTCAAAACCAGATGAGAAAAATTTCCTAGTGTCCCATTGGGAATGGAATCTAATTATTCCTACACTAAAACTGATAAAACAACATATTTACAACTTTAAGGCCTGAAGACCTTAAACAACATAAATTTTCAAAAATTTCTCATTAACTGGGCCATCAAAAACCATCTCTCCTTCCATGCTTTTCAACAAGAAAGTATTGTTCCCCTGGATCTGAGTGATGAAAAAAGTTCCCTTCCATAGAGCATCAAACTTCCATGGTTGCCTTTCTTCTCTTTCAAGGAATCCCACTTAAGAACCAAGTCTCCAACCTGAAAATTGTCTGTCTTTGCCTTCCTATCAAAGGCTTCTTTGATCATCTTTTGATTTGTTGCAAACTTCTCAACCAGCTGATCCTGGATTTAATGCACTTCTACCAAATCACAAATCCTTTTTACCATTTCCTCTTCCCCATTCTGCTCTTCTTATAAAAACTTTGCCACAGGGAGGGTTGACTGAATTGGGAATACAACCTCAATGCCATATACCAGCTTGAATGGAGAATTCCCTATGGATTT
>APFE031027011.1:25265-39899 GCA_000404065.3 Pinus taeda | reverse complement strand
GAACCAGAGTGTGAGGCAGTAGAAGCAGTACAAGCTGTAGAGGTAGTAGGAGCAGCAGGGGCAGGAGAGCAGGAGTGAGACAATCTCAGCTGAATAGTGTGCAGTAGCATACCTGTTTATACCAAGGTTGGGTTGGAGCCCAAGAGGTTGGAGCCTCAGAACTGAACTAGACTGAAGTCATTGGGGGTAGGTGCTCCTAAGTGCAAAACCGCTGCAAAACAGAGTTGGTGCTCTGGAGGTTGGAGCCTCACTGAAGTCCAATTTGGAGCTTGGCAATTATTCACAATCCGATTTATACTTGTATTGTATTTATTTCATTACACTGTCTTGAGTTTTTAATAAAAGCATTAATTTTAGTTGTTGATTTCTATGTTCTGTGTATACATACACATATCTATATATGTTGTTGGCAATCACTAGAACAATTAAATAAATAAATAGATAAATAATAATAAATATTGATTCACCCCCCTCTCAGTATTTCCAACAATTGTTATCAGAGCAGGCTTCTTCATACTAGCCTAACAGCTTGAAGAAGGATCCACAGCCATCATGAGAAATCATGAAGCATCAGGAAGACCTCCTTTGTTCGATGGCACTAACTTTGGTTTCTGGAAGAAAAGAATGACCTACTACTTAATGTCCCTTGGACCTGAAGTCTGGCATTTTGTTCGAAATGAATACAAAATGAATACCACTCTTCCAACGGACCAAGACGAGAGGAAAGCCTACATCGCAAATGCAAAGGCCATGAAATCCATCACTAATGGAATCACTGATTCTGAGTTTACAAAAATCATGCACTGTACATCTGCCAAAGAAATGTTGGAGAAGCTAGTTAGCTTGTACGATGGAGACTCAAAAGTAAAAAAGGCAAAGATTCAAACTCACCGAAGACCATTTGAAATTTTGAGGATGGGAGATGAAGAAGACATTGCAGCATACCTCCTCCAAGTAGCTGAAGTGGTAAATTCCCTGAAAGGATTGGACGAAAAAGTTGAAGAAAGTACCATTGTTGAAAAGGTATTAAGGTCCCTTCCAAACAGATTTGACTCCAAAATAAGCGCTATAGAAGAAGCAAAGGATCTAGATACCCTCAAAATGGATGAACTCCATGGAATTCTCAGTGCCCATGAAATGAGGAAAGGTGGCCCAAGCTCCAAAGATGCAGCATTCAAGGCCTCAAAGTCAAAGAAGGGGAAAGAAAGGAATGAATGTAGTGATGAGTCTGGTGTGGAATCTGAATTGGCTCAATTTGTATGAAAGCTGAAGAGAGGATCTAAGCTTAAAGGCAAGTATCCTCTTATTTGTTTTAAATGTGGTAAAATAGGTCATTATGCAGCAAAATGTCCTCATAAACATGACAATGATGATGAAGGAAATTCTAAAAGAATGGCACATAAAAAGAAAGGGTTCAATAAGAAAAACTTCTTCTTCAAGCAAGATGAGTTTGATGAGGATGAGTTTATGGTCATCAAAAAGAAATCAGATGAGGAAAGTGATCATGATGAAATCCAAGAAGCATTATTCATGGCACTCGCAGATGATGATGACTCGGGGCTGGAAGGAAATGTAGATGAATTGTTAATAAGCGGCATTGAAGAAAATGAGAAACTGTGGAACAAAATCATTTCTCTCAAAGTGGAAAACGAGGAAATAAGGAGAGAAGATCTCTTGGAAGCAAATCTTAAAGAAAAAGAAGAGACTTGTGAAGAACGCGAGGCTGAAATAGTGTCTCTGAGAAAGGAGTTGGAGCAAATTAAAAAGGGCTGTAAAAGCTCTCAAATACTTGAGACTATTTTGAAAAATGAGAAACCTCAACATGACAACTCTGGAATAGGTTTCAAAGGAGAATCCTCAAGCACTAAGAGTAGTGTGAAAAGCTATGCCGATCCACTTTCCTGCAAACCAAAAGATGAAAAAATATGTTATCAAAAGTGCATCCTAGACCCCAAGAATGAAGAGAGAATTACTCTAAAGAAGAATGTGGAGTCGAATCATGGACACTGCGGCAAATACAAAACTGTACTCCTCCAAGGGGCCATTGCAAATCCGAAGAACTAGAGAGGAGTAATTCCCAGGATGGAAATCGACTCAAATTGTGGTTGCTTCAACAAGTACAAAACCATCTTTCTTGGACACTGCTTTCACTGTAAAAACTTCGGTCATCAAGCCAGACATTGTATGGCTCGTAGAAGTGAAAAGACAACTCTAAAGGACCAAATAATCAACTCATATGCCCCCAAAAGGCAGGGACAAATCAAAATATTCAATCCATTCAATCCCTTGACCAAATTTGGTCTAATTTGCTCTTTCTGCTACAATAATGGACATTATGAACAAGACTGCCCACTCAAAGGAAGAAAGATGAGTATCAAGAACCCCAACATGGACAAATGCGGCCTGGCTCTATATGCTCAAAATAATGAAAACCAGTGGTTTGTAGATAGTGGGTGCTCCAGACACATGACAGGAGACAAAAGGAAGTTTGTCTCACTAAGCAAAAAGGAAGGGAATGTGTCCTTTGGAAGCAGATTAGGTAGAATTGTAGGAAAAGGAACAATTACTCTGATCAATGGAAAAGGAAAAGCTTAAGATGCTCTGCTAGTTGACGGACTCAAACACAACCTCTTGAGTGTCAGCCAATTTGTGATGAAGGACATAAGGTTGTTTTCAGCACCAAAGACTGTGAAATAAGGAACTCTGCCTCAGGGAAACTTGTGGCAAAAGTGGTGAGAACACCAGACAACATTTACATACTGAACAAGATTCAAGAAAATAAATGCTATGTGAATCAGACAGATGAGAGTTGGCTGTGGAACAAGCGACTTGGACATACAAGCTTCAAAAATCTAATCAATATCAGCAAGATCAAAGCTGTACGAGACATCCCAAAGCTATTCAAACCAAATCAGGGAGTATGTGGTCCTTGTCAACATGGAAAGTAGACCAGAACCAGCCACAAGACAAAGGAACACTAAACATCGAATCCCTTGGAGATCATCCATGCTGATGTTTGTGGGCCAACTAGAAATCAAGCACTCCAAGGAGAAAGGTACTTTGTGTTATTTGTTTATGATTATACTAGAATGATGTGGATATATTTCATAAAGTATAAATCTGAAACTTTTGAGTGTTTTAAGAATCTAAAAGCCTTTGTAGAAAATAAAAAAGATTCAAAAATTAAGTGCCTCAGAACAGACAGAGGAGGAGAATTCACATCAAATGAGTTTAGTGAGTTCTGTAACATTCATGGAATTAAAAGAGAATTCTCGGCTGCCAGAACACCTCAACAAAATGGGGTAGTTGAAAGAAGAAACCGAACAGTCCAAGAAATGGCAAGAACTATGCTATTAGCAGTAGACTTATAGCCTAGATTTTGGAGAGAAGCAGTAGGGACAGCTGTCTATACACTGAATCGAACTCAATTAAGACCAAATTGTGAAAAAACTCCTTATGAGCTATGGAATGGAAGACTTGCTTCGGTGAAGTATTTCAAGATCTTTGGAAGCAAGTGCTTCATAAAAATAAATGATGGTTCACCAGGAAAGTTTGTTTCTCAGGTTGATGAAGGGATATTTCTTGGATACTCTACACGGAGCAAGGCTTACAAGTGCTACAATTATTGACGAAGAAAATAGTGGAAAGCATTGATGTAAAGGTTGATGAAGAACTTCTAGTAAAGGAAATTGAAGAACATGAAGATGAATTTCTCCTTGAAGAAGAAGAACCTAAAGAAGAAGACATAGATGAGGAAGAAGAAGAAGAGAAAAGAGAACGACCTCATAACCCTTCAAAGATGAAGTATGTCGAAAGATATCATCCAGAAGAACAGATCATTGGTGATAGAGAAGAAGGTGTGCAAACCCAAAGAAGGATAACAACCTCACCCAAGAGAATATTCATTGCCCTCCTATCTATGATAGAACCAGAAAAATTTGCAGAAGCAATAAGGATCCTCATTGGGTAAAAGCCATGGAAGAAGAAATGTCCCAAATTGAGAAGAACAAGACGTGGAAGCTGGTACCTCATCCAAAGGACAAAAATATAATAGGAACCAAATGGGTGTTCAAAAATAAAATGAATGAGGAAAGAAAGGTTATCAGAAACAAGGCAAGACTTGTCTACAAGGGCTATTCACAAATTGAAGGAATTGAGTTTGAAGAGACATTTGAACCAGTGGCCCATATGGAAGCTATCAGGATGTTATTAGCATTTTCTTGCTCAAAAGGATTCAAAATCTATCAAATGGACGTGAAATCAACTTTTCTAAATGGGGAACTCAAAGAGGAAGTCTACATGGAGCAGCCAAAAGGTTTTGATCTGACAGCAGGAAAGGACCTAGTTTGTAAGTTGAAAAAGGCTTTATATGGATTGAAACAATCTCCTAGAGCTTGGTAAGCAAGATTGGATCACTACCTACAACAACAAGGCTTCAAAAAGGGAGTGGCTGGAAGTAATCTATACATAAAGACAGATCAAGGTAAGTTACTAGCTGCTCTTGTTTATGTCGATGATCTGATTTTTGCTAGTAATAATGTTGAAATGAGCCATGAATATTCTCAAAACATGTCAAAAGAGTTTGAGATGTCAATGATAGGAGAGCTGTCCCACTTCCTTGGACTTCAAATATCTCAAACTAGAACAGGATTGTGTATATCTCAAACCAAATATCTAAAAGACATGCTCAAAATATGGAATAGAGGAATGTGCACCCATGAGCACACCTATGACCACAAACTGCAAACTGAACAAAGATGATGACTCCCCTCTAGTGGATGCAACTCATTACAGGTCAATGTTCGAAGCCTTTCTATACTTAACAGCTACACGACCAGACATAATGCAAGCAGTAGGAATGGTGGGAAGATTTCAATATGCTCCCAAACAATCCCATTTATTAGCTGTGAAAAGAATTCTCAGATATCTGAAGGGAACTTCTGATTTTGGTCTTTGGTACCCAAAGAACTCAACACTAACCACAACTGCATACACCGATGTTGATTGGGCTAGAAGTATAGATGATCGGAAAAGTACTAGTGGAAATGCATTCTTCCTAGGAGACTATTTGGTATCCTGGCTCAACAAAAAACAATCATCCATATCATTATCCACAGCCGATGTCGAGTATATTGCTGTAGCAGACTGTTGTACTCAGATACTATGGATGAAGGAATCTTTAAAAGATCTCAACATATGTACAGATCAACCAATTACCATCTATTATGACAACACAAGTGCTATAAGTCTCAACACAAATCCAGTGATGCACTCAAGAACCAAACACATACCAATCAAGTATCATTTCCTCTGTGAGAAAGTAGCTGAACAAAACATTGTCCTGGAATATATCAGTACTAAGGAGTAGATAGCTGATATTTTCACAAAACCTCTTCCCGAGAAGCATTCGAACATCTGCGTCAAAAGATGGGGGTTATTTCTTTATCATCACTCAAGTTCATTCATAAAGATGTAGCAAGACGGGGGGAGTAGGTTGACAGGGGGAGTCTGTATGCATTCCTTTGCCATGGATGTCAAAGGGGGAGAGAGAGCGGAAGAATATTGCCATCAATAAAAAAAGGGGGAGATTGTTGGACAGAGAGTGTCATTGATGTCAATATGGCAATATTCAAGGAAGGAGACAGAGCCAAAGAAGAGGAGCACACAGAGCCAAGACGAGCCAAGAGGAGCAGAGGTAGTTAAGCGTTGTATGAAGTTGCTGGTGAATGCTGGTGAAGGTTGCTGCAATTGTTGAACACTGTTGAAAAAGTTGGAGAAAAGTTGTTGAAACACCAATTTCTTCGTTGCTGAAACACCGGTACTGGGAAAAAAGTTTCCAATACACCAATTTCGGTGTTGCTGAAACACCAATTTCGGCATTGCTGAAACACCAATTTCTCTGCGATGACATTATATTTTCAGCACATCAATCGAAGGTAAACATGAGGAAGCTAAAGCGAATGGAGGAGGGAAGCCAGAGGGTCGAGCGAGTGTTGAGGAAGCGAAAGGTCAAGCGAGTGAGGAGGAAGCCAGAGAGCCATTGAGTAAGCGGAAAGGAATGGACAAAGGCATGAGAATGTATAAAATAGTAAAAACAGAGAACTGTTGTTGCTGTTGGTATGGTGAAGAACCAGAGTGTGAGGTAGTAGAAGCAGCAGAGGTTGTAGAGGTAGTAGGAGCAACAGAGGCAGGAGAGTAGGAGTGAGACAATCTCAGCTAAATAGTGTGCAACAGCATACCTGTTTATACCAAGGTTGGGTTGGAGCCTCAGAACTGAACTGGACTAAAGTCATTGGGGGTAGGTGCTCCTAAGTGCAGAACCACTACAAAACAAAGTTGGTGCTCTGGAGGTTGGAGCCTCACTGAAGTCCAAGTTGGAGCTTGGCAACTATTCACAATCAGATTTATACTTGTATTGTATTTATTTCATTGCACTGTCTTGAGTTTTAATAAAAGCATTAATTTCAGCTGTTGATTTCTGTGTTCTGTGTATACATACACTTATCTATATATGTTGTTGGCAATCACTAGAACAATTAAAAAAATAAAAAAAAAAATAATAAGAGATATTGATTCACCCCCCTCTCAGTATTTCCAACAAAACATTGATTCACCTCCCTGTCAATATTTCCAACACCTGGCATCACAGGACTTGGCGGTTTAGCCACTTTTAGCAATGAGTTGGTTTCTATAGGGGTAGATCATTCATAACTTCCATTGGGTTCTATTGATTCACTCGTGACATGGGGGACTTCACCAGTATGACTAGATGATCAATGAGAGGATATTAGGGGAAGCTCATGCAGTTGAGGATTCATCTCCACAATGGTTGAATTATACCTTCAGGAGTCTACTCTTGAAGTGCATGAGATTAATTAGTTGGTAGGGAAATTTCTTGAGGAGTTAATCAAGACATTACATTATTAGCGTGCTCCACTCACTAGTGATATGTAGAGGGCTTTTGGTGACTATATCTTGTTGGATAGCAAGTGGATTGAAGGGGGCTTCATATGGATTAGGGTGGTTTGGGACATTGGTATCGTGGGATTTTATCGTGTTGAGGTGGCACAATGGCATGACATGTTTCAGTGGCACATTTGGGACCCTTTCATTAACTAGACCAGTTTGAGTAGTAGCAAATAGTGAAATCACTTGAGGACAAGTAATTTTTGGCGGGGACGAATGTAATATTCCCAATTCTTTGAATATGGAAATCACTAAGGAGATTTTCCCAATTTTGGAAATATTAATAAAAATGGAAAAATATTATTTTATTGGAGAAAGACGGCCAATATTATTTTAGTAGAGAACTGTGGTAAGTATTATTTTATTGAAGAAAAATGACAAATATTATTTTATTAGAGAATGATGAAACGATATTATTTTATTAAAATGGAGGCAAAAAGTCACTTAGTTGAAAGTGGACCCCACCAATAAAATAATATTAAAAGTGAGTCTTGAAGCATGGGGAGAAATTATAAAAGGAAGAGGAACTAATTTTTTGGTCATTCTATTCCTGTCATATCTTATTGTCATTGAAATGAAACTCAAATGAGTTTGAGGCTTTAGGGCTTCAAATGAAATCCTCACACTAACGTCAGTGGATCCTTTGCCACCCTAGTTAAACTTTCGCCCTCTTTTATGGACACTATTTGCCACCCTAGTTGAATTCTTTTTCTTGCTTATTCCTAAGGATCTAATGAAGATTGTTGCAAAGAAGCTTCAACATTGTGATTTAATTTATTTGTAAGGCTATGCTAATCTTCCAGGGTTGAGTTTATTTTCTTCAAGAGAGTTGAATGTCAAGGAAACAAAACTTCAATTTTTGGAGATAATTACCAGTAACGAGTAGCACAAGTCAGAGGACGAATTTTCTTCCAAAACTCCAAAGGCTGAGCAGACTTGTCTAAAGGCCGAAATATTGTGATCAGAGGCTGAGCTATTCATAGTAAAGAAGGATATGAAGCTGCAAGTTGTGCCAAGAGATCATATTTCTAATTCATTAAAAGAAGTCGAGCTCATGTATTCTCACCCAGAATTGGCAGTTGATTTGTAAGTGAATATTTCAATGGTTTATCATGCCAAATCTCAATGAGGGTCGAGATATCCCATCAATTTCTTCAAGGGTGAATTGATCATTTCAAAATTTCCAAGTGTCAAAGGAGGCTAATTTTTGTCATTGAGGAGGGTTTAGTCAATTTGTTTAAAGAGCTTAAGTTTATATGGTACCTATTGTTGCTCGGGTTGTATAGGCACCACGACAACGGCTCGGGGCAGGGGTTATCACTCTGATCCCCTCCCACTCGGTTCTAGTTGTCTCCCAACAACAGGCTATGAGGGGTAGTCCATATGGAAATGAAATGATGGAAAACAAGTTGAGAACCAACTTGCCTAAGAGACACAACTGAGTGGCCTAGCTACTTGGTTTAATTTAGCGAGATTAAGGATTCAATTAGATTTATAATTGAGATCAGTGCCTTATGGAGTCAAAAGATCTTGCTTATGATAAATTATGACCAACTAATTGGATGGACAACCATTGCTTATATGATTAACTAACCTATATGAGATGCAACTCCTACAATCAAAGTGTGATGCATGGTTCTTAGTTAATTTTATATTAAATTCTTAATCTAGATGGAACCTTTCCCTTAACTATTTTTAGAAAGAGTCTTCAAAGTAGGTTGTGAGATGGAAGCCAACAGGAAGTAAATAATGGCCTAATTAATGATACCTCCCCTTTTGTTCCAACCATCTAGTGCCTTCGGTGTTGTATAAACTGTGGCTTTGACGACTACAAGGTCACTGTGTTAACCACTAAGAAGGGTTTAATCCCTCAAGCTAAATGAAAAAGGGTTGTCCTAGGAGTCTATCAACTAGACTTATGCTTGGAAGTAAGTTGTTAAAAGCGACTACTCTTAGAATGTAATGCAAGATGGATGAGTGAAGTTCTTAACTTAAAATTGTTTTAAATGTTTAAGTACTCAAGTTATGATTATTCCTTATGACAAGAGTACTTAGCGATAAGTGAAAAGACAATCTTAACCAAATAAAAATGTGCAAAATATTTAAGTATGAAATAGATACCAAAGATAATCTCAAAGATCCAATAACTATGGGATGTACTCAAATCCCGTAATAACTTAATTCACGCTTAGTCAAGATATCAGTTGCAAGATTACTAAAGACAATGCCATAAATAAAACAGTTAGAGATCTTCAAAGATATTCAAATCAAGTAAATTCCAATGATGATGTCAATATCAAATCCATAATATGCCAATAATGAAATATGCTCAAGAGTAAAACTTAAGATGCCAAAAGTAACTTAAACAAAATTTATAAACTTAGAGCTTAGATGTGTTTGTCTTAAGTGCAAACTTTGACAATTATTAGAGCTTAAGACAAGACAAATGAATGTTAGATTTCCAATAATCAAAATCAGCAATAATACTTTAGAAATATCAGCACTTGTTATTCTTAGGACAACAATAATAAAATCACATTAGATTCGATAAACAAGAAGCTTATGATAGCCACATATGATCAATGAGATGTCCAACACTTTTCTAATATAAATTCTGAGTTTTAGCCCTCTTTAAGATGCAATGTTCAGAATTATATCAGATATGATTTAAATTATTACAACAGTAAGTAGATCAGAAAATCAGTGAGCTATTGATGCCACAACAATTGCTAAAATATGTCCAAAACTTGGAAAATTTTGCCAAAATTGAAAATTTAGTTTTTGAGCCTTTTTAGATGTGTTATTCAGAAAAATTCAGATTTGAACTAGCACTTATGTAGAAAATTTCTAACAAGCTAAAATTTAGATCCAAGCTAGATTCTTAATGCCGAAGTTGCCAAATTTCTAGTAAAAATGAAATTTGCAATTTTTAGAGTATTTTGACAAATTTAATGTGTGTTATGGATTTTAAGTCACTGTTATAAATCATAATTTACAATTGTAACAAAATGGTGAGAAATTAGGGTTTAGAGAGAAAAACCTAGGCCCAAGGCCTTGAAGATCACTTTGCCCAAACTTGCCAAAATTTTGCAATGAAGTTTCCACCTGCAAATCAAACTTTTTAAGCCAAAAATTTTGTAAAACCCATCAAGTATTCAGTCTCAAAAAATTTCAAAACTGTCTAAAGGTTAAAATAGGGCTAGAGTCTAAGGAAAAGGCTCAAGAAAGTCATCGGTTAGGGCAAAGAGGTCAAAGAGGGGCTAAAGAAGGGTCAAGAAAGCCACAAAAGGGAGAGTGAAGGGAAAAGGAGATAGGGAAAGCCCCAAAGGGCTTGATGTTGGGGGAAATAGGGCAAATGATGGCCTAACAATGCCATGGCTAGCCTTTGGAGCAACCGTTTAAGGCTTGGGAGGGAAGTCATGTGGCCTAGGGCCCATGACTATGCCTTTCAAGGACTTGAAACCCTAACACAAGTGCTAAAAGGGGAGGTTGAGGCCCCTACAGGGTACAACTAGCTCTAAAAATCCCTAAAAGGATGACACATAGGGAAAAAGGGCTGACACAAGGGTTTAAGAGGCCAATGCTAGCCCTGGAGAGGCCGGATTCAAGCTCAAGAGGGCTAAAACTTGAAACCCCAACTTCAAAATATTTATATTCCTTCATATCTACAATTCTTCTTTATTTCTCCAATGGTTGGCCCATAAAAAAAATTTAGAGACTAGATCGTACCCTCAAGGGCCTATATCTAGCTCTATTCCAGCTTTCTCCACTTGATCTCACCTGCACAAATAGATTTACAATTGCCCTAAACCCTAATATATACAAAAATTTAAAAACCCCAAAACCCTAATTAGCACAAATAATATACAAAATAAAATTTACAAATGTACAATGGTTTTGAAATAAATTTTATGGAGTTTTTCTTTTATAAATGGCTAAAAACACTTTAGAAAACTAATGCAAATTATAGCTTTAGCAAAATTTAAATCAACCCAATAAATATTTGGAATCCAAACAAAGTCAGTTTATGCCCACAGTTTGTGAACTTTGAGACCAAGGGCTGGGGAAGTTGCAAACACTATATATAATTCTCAAGAAAATTTGTTAGACAATATGGTGAATCAATCATCTAAGATAAACCCAGAATCTGTCATTAAAACAACTTATCCCCATCTAATTAAAAACAAATTTCAACATTAATCAACATAATATAAGAATCTAACTAAGATAGGCGAGGAGGATGGGAGCGGCATTCATGGTAGCTAGGGTTCAGGACTAATCTGCAACGTCAGGCCGCAGGGTTTGCAGTAAACCCTGCCAACTCTTACAACTACAAGACATACTACAAACGGAAAAAGGAGGTGAGCGAATCATGGGCAAACCTCAAGGGGAGGGCGCAGAGCCTCCTCCAAATGACATTGAACAAGTTCCAATGTAGGAGGAAGCTTGCAAACAAACAGTCCACGAGGAAATAGAAGAAGGACAAGATTCTCAAGGAGACAAAGAAACAGTTAACGAGGTCCCCAAAGTGACCTCCACCACATGCAAGCTAGTTGTAGCCACGAGACCAAAAATTGAGCTACCCAGTTGTAGGATCAACACACAAATCCAATATATGAAGGATCATGCCCTGATAGGGGAGTTTATTGACTTTTGGTCCACAGAAAGAGCGCTGCAGGGATGGATCGCAGCCAAATGGAAGCTGAAAGGTCACATTACCCTACAGTTAGGACCCAAGGGACTCTTCACAGCGGTTTTCAACTGTCTGGAGGATAGAAATAGAATCATTGATGGAGGGCCGTATTTCTTTAACGTCATTGGCTTGTACCTTAGCAAATGGGTTCAGAGATTTAACCCGGATAAAGAGGATCTCAGTTGGGCTCCGGTCTGGATCCGCCTCTACTCCCTCCCTTTGGAGTATTAGGATGGGGCATCATTACAAGATATTGGCAATGGTCTTGGCAAGTTCATCAAAGTTGCAGAGGAAACTAAGCTTAGAAGATACACCTCATATGCGCGTATATGTGTTTATATGCACCTCAACAATGCCCTCTCAGACACGGTAAGTCTCTTTCATGACGATTTTGAATGGACCCAATCTATCGAATATGAACATGTTCCATTCCGTTGTAGGAAATGTCATGCTCTTGGTCATCTATTTCAAGATTGCCCATCTAACCTAAAAACCTCATCCCCTCCTCCTTCCGGAAAATCAGACACTAATGGATTCACCAAAGTCTCCCATCACAGAAAGAATCTCAGAAAATCTGGATCTCATCCCAAGACTACTGCTGATAACCCCCCCAAACTGAGTACCAGGAACAGCTTCGAGTCCCTGGCTCAGCTAGATCTACACAATCTTGAAACCCCAGCTACCCCCTAAGGAGCAGCCCAAGTCAAAAGCTCACTCAGCCTCCACTAGCACAGTGATTCCTCAAAAATCAAAGTAAACCATTGAGCTTAGCTCTCCATCTCCCAGCGATTCTCCCGCATGGCTCACTCAAATTATGGAGGTAGATAATGAGTAAACTGCTCTAAAGGACACAAAAGGAAATACAGAAGAAAGGAATGAAACCCAGAATATGGAAGAGGAACCAGAAAGCATAGATATAGGAGACCTGGATATTCTAGGCTTAGAGCAAGCCTGTAAAACAAAAAGTTATGACAAAATTCCAGAATGATAGTTGGACAATCTGGAAATAATTTTATCAAGAGCACAGAGACAGTGAACCCTTGGAATACAGCCTGGAATCCAATGGGATGGAAAGATCCTCAACAAAGACAACAAGAAAAGAGGAAGGAAAACAAATCTTCAACGAACCATTCGCATCAGGGAAATGCTAGTGGAATCCAGAAGATACTCCAAGCTCACGAAGTACTATACCACCCTCTCTAATATCTCATCATGAAGCTCATCACATGGAACATTAGAGGGCTTAACAGCCCTGGGAAGTACAGATCAATAAAAAGCATGATTCAGCAAGAAAAACCAAGCATTTTCTTCATACAAGAAACCAAATTTAACTCAGTAACTCTGGAAAAACCCATGGCCAAAGCTTGGCCAGGTTGTACTGCAACTGCAGTAGATGCATTAGGGGCATCAGGAGATCTTGCAATCATCTGGGACGCACAGACAATCACGCTCTCCAACTCACACGCGAACAAGCACTTCATTTAGGCTTCGTTCCATATAACAGGGACAAATATCCATGGGCATTTAACAAATGTTTACTTTCCCCAGGAAGCTACTCAAAAGATAGACATACTGAATACTCTATTAATAATAAACACTGAAAGGACCCACCCACTCTGGATCATGGGGGGGACTTCAATATGATTAGCAAATTGCAGGAAAAAAGGGGAGGCAGAAGTAGACTAGATAAAGAAAGTTGTCATCTAAAGGACTTCATCCAGAATAACTGGCTCATTGATCTACCCTTCAATAATGGATTTTTTTACCTGGAATAATAAAAGAGTAGAGCCTCATCAAATAGCCTCACGATTAGATCGATTCCTTCTCTTTGATAATGCTATCCATTTAGGAGGAGACCTCTCAGCCTCAATTTTTCCCCTCATAGGTTCTGATCATTGGCCAATCACACTCCAATGGACCAGACCAGGCAACAATGCACGTCAGCCCTTTCGCTTTGAAGCCTTCTGGCTGTCACATCCAGATTTCAACAACTTCTTCAACACGATCTGGAAAAGCTTCAAGCCTTTGGAGGGATAAAAATTGTTCTAATTCCACCAAAAGCTAAAAAGTCTCAAATTTCATATCAAACAATGGAAACAGTCTACCTTTGGGAATATAATCCAGGCACAAACAACACTAAATAAAGCAATGACAGAACTACAGAAAATAATCATAGAAGGGTGAACAGAGCATCTTTCGGAGCAGGAAACACACCTACAATCTCAAATCCTGGAAAGAGACAAGCAAGAAGAATTTCTTTGGAAGAAAAAATCACGAGTCGGGTGGCTAAAGGAAGGTGAAAAGAATACAAATTTCTTTCACCTCTCTACGATCCAAAGGAGAATGACAAACACCATTACCCATATACAGAACAATCAAGGAGAAAAAGTTGAGGACCATGCAGCCATAGAACAAGAACTTCTGACATACTTCAAACATGTTCATCATGAGACTCAAATAGATAGGACGGAGACCATTGATAAAATAATCCAATCCATTCCAAAGATCATCACTATGGAACATAATCATTTTCTCCTCCAGCCGATTACTTTACAGGAGGTGGAAAAAGTGGTCCAACAGCTAAAACAAGGAAAGACACTAGGTCCTGATGGGTTTACCTCTAACTTCTTTCACAATTTCTGGGACATGATCAAATTGGAGGTCTGGTAGGTCGTGGAAGAATCTAGAGCCAACAGATGGATGCTCCCATCCATGAATGCCACTTTCATTACCCTCATTCCTAAAGAAGTGCAATCTAGAACCCCTGACAAATTCAGGCCTATAGCGCTATGCAATGTCATTTACAAAATAGTCTCCAAAGTCATTGCTTCAAGGCTTAAACCATTGCTCCCTTTACTGATCTCCCTAGAGCAATCAAGGTATGTGGTGGGCCAGGCAATGTAGGTTTTAACCCCGTACAGAAATTACCTGCATATGAATTCTAAATCACATGAAAAATAAAAATGCGAGAGCAT
>APFE031027011.1:0-10973 GCA_000404065.3 Pinus taeda | reverse complement strand
GTCATGGATAAAAAGATGACACTCGACCACTTCCACGAGATTTTTCCCCAGAGAACTGCATGAGAAATGAAGGAAAAAGCACTTCAGTGCGCGCTGGCTAAAAATCATAACCAAATTTGGGTGGCGCGGGCTTTGCTCTATGATAGAGCGTCCATGGACGCGCCCTCTTTGGAGGAACTGAGCCATTGGCGCGGGTAAGACACTGTGGACCTGCGCTAATGGAAAAAGGGCACTTTTTAGGGCTAATCTGCAAAAGGTGTCTTCAGGGATTTTGAAGTTCATACTTAGGAGAATCCAATGCAAGTGTTTTTTAAGTTGTGTCACTGGTCACAGGTCCATAAATGCGTCCTCCAATGTGCGAAAGCAAGGGTAGCAGGGACCGTGACCAACGGTGACAAATTACTGCGTAACACATCTTATGTTATGTGCCATTGGTTTATCTTCTTCTTGTCAATATTGTTTTCATCGATCTATTGGCTTCTACTAGTTGAAAGTGGAAGTAGATTCTTGTCATGTGCTTTAGAAAAATTGCATGAGCTTGTGAATCTACAGGATTTTCTACATGGTATAGGAGCTAAGAATAGTATACTAGAGGAGATTTCGAAGTTTTGAGTTTTGGCTTACAAGTGAAATTCAAATTTGCAATACATACTTTAGGATCGACAGATGGAATTCTACGGTTACAGCTCAAGTATGCCTTGGAAGGCATCTCAAATTTTATAGCCTGGAGGGATAGAATGGAGGTTGTACTAGAGGATAATAGCTTGAAGGAATTCATTGACCAAGAAATTCCTAAGCCAACAACATCAGATGCACAGAATTTGGCTGAATGGAAGAAGTGTGTGGCGAAGGCGAAGTAGATAATCCTTGAGGGAGTTCGAGACCACATTGTCTCGAGTCTCCATGGCAAGTAAACTTTGTATGCTATGTGGAAAACATTGACGAACTTGTATTAGAACAACAATGACCAAAGGAAATTGGCACTGAAGGACAAACTTCAAAAAATCAAAATGGAGAAAGGAGAGACTATTCCAAAATAATTGACCAAGTTCACTCAATGTCATGATGAACTTGGAAGTGTTGGAATCATGGTTGTTGAGGATGATATGGTGAGTCTTGATCTTCTGGGACTCCCACAAAGTTAACATAGTTATGAGGACTCTATCAATGGTCGGGAGAAGCTGCCAGATTGGGAATGACTATGGTTAGATTTGATGCGGGAGGAGATCAAGAGGAACATCAGGGATGGATCTTCATCAAAGATTGATGATGAAGAGAATTGTGTCTTAGTGATTAAGGCGAAGAATGGGAAAGGAAAAGCTTCCCATTCCAAATCATATTCTTATCATGGAGGTAAGAAGAAAGACGTGACGAAATTTAAGTTCTTTCATTCTCATGAGCTGGGCCATTTTTCTACAAATTTTCCACTCAATAATTCCAAGAAGAAGTCCTTAGGACGAGCGGCGGGTGAGGCTTTGGCCTCCCAATTCGAATTGTACTTTTCCCTCATTGCATGCATGGTGTCATCAATGATGGGAAGTGTATGGTACTTAGACAACGTAGCTTCATTCCACATGACCGGCGACAAATATTTATTCAATGACCTGGAGAATAAATATCTCCATATGCATATCGAGATGGGTGACGACGAGAAGTATAGTGTTACTGGATTGTGCATGATTGATTTTCAGAGGGAACATGGGGCTCCACTCACCTTGAAGAATTTTATGTATGTGTTTGGGCTAAAGAAGAACTTGGTATCTATTGCCATGCTTGAGGATAGAGGCCATGATGTGATATTCTCAAAAGGAAGGGTGTTCCTTCGACACATAGCCATGGGTAAAGTAAAGAAGATAGGGATTAAGGTGAAGAATCTCTATAAGTTGGAGGTAGAGGAGTGTGATTCTTTGAGCACAAAATTAGAAAGGGTGCAGATCCGAGACATTGGTGAGTTGTGGCACAGGTGATTGGGCCACTTGCATCATGGGGCTTTGAAGATATTGCAACGGATCTCTACCAGTCTTCCCAAAGGTACACTTGAGGAAGTTGATACATGCAAGGGATGTACTTAGGGAAAATAAACCAAGTCTTCCTTTCATGATAGAGATAGTCGAAAAGAGGCTATTCTAGAGTGATTCTATTCAGATGTGTGTGGACCATTCTCAACAACATCCACGGGCAAACACAGGTATTATGTTATATTTGTTGATGAATTTTCTTGAAAATGTTGGATATTTTTCATGCAGAAAAGTGATCAAACCTTCACAAGGTTTTGTGAGTTTAAAGAATTGGTGGAGAAAGACTTGGGCAAGAATGTTAAATCTCTATGGAGTGATAACCATGATGAGTATGTCTCAAATGAGTTTAAGAACTTATATGCAATGGAAGGGATTAAACGGGAGTTGACAACACCCCATAACCCTCAGCAGAATGGGGTGGCCGAGAGGAAGAACAGAAGCATAATAGGGACAGCGAAGGCAATGTTCCATGATCAAGGCCTACCACTACACTTCTGGGATGAGGCATGCAACACAATGGTTTATGTTCATAACTGTATCCGACATTGGATACTTGAGATGAAGACACCATAGGAGGCTTATTCCGAAAAGAGGCCAGATGTTGGTCACTTCAGGATTTTTTCGGTCATCAGTATATTTCCATGTGACCAAAGATGCATGGAAGAATCTTGAGCCAATAACAGAGTTGGGGATACTTGTGGGGTGCACTGATACACCTCACAACTATCGGGTGTACTTTCCAACCTGCAGGATTACAATGGTTTGCAGAGATGTTAGATTCAACGAGGGCAAAGCCATGTGAGTTTCCCTTGAGAGGGAGCTCGAACTACATGTTGATGAGGAGATTTTAGCTCCTAAGGTTGAGGAGCCTCAGATTGATGTGGAGCAGCCACATGCAAAGGATCTGGAAATGCAGACATCCACTCAGGCATAGTCTTCCAAATAGGGAAGAAAGCACACCAGAGAAGCTGACAAATTATTGGATGATGCACAAGAGAATGTGGGAGCACCCACCTCTTAGCGCAGGAAGAGGAAGTCACCTAAGAGGTACACTGGATACATAGCTCTTATGGGCAAATGTGTTGTGACATAGCCATCTTTCTTTAAGGAAGAAGTGCAACAACCGATTTGGGTTAATGCCATGGTGGAGGAGTATGACTCCATACTTTATAACAGTGTTTGGGATGTGGTCCCGAGACCAGAGGACAAGTCAGTGGTGAGCTCCCATTGGATTTACAAGGTAAATAAAGCTGCATATGGTAGTGTGGAGAAGCATAAGGCTAGATTTGTGGCTCGTGGCTTTTCACAAGTAGAGGGCATTTGTTAAAATTGGCAACTAGGGCCAAAATCCATGTGGGTCATCTCATTTATGGAAGTTGATATTTTTCCTAAATTCCTCTTGTCGAGAGGTGTAGGATTGATCTAAAGATCATCCAATTCCGACAAGTATTTATGGAGATATGAATTTATTTGTATTTACTTAACAAATTGTCAAGGTCGGACAACAGTCAAATGTGTGGCACACATGCCCAATGAATCATATAAATACAAGTACGGTTGATTCATTTTATCATCATCTCATCTCACTCATTTATTCTCTCTCTCTCCTTAGCTTTGGGTTACAAAAGGAGCAGCTCGCACGTGGGAAGAAGGAGGACGCAGAATCTACTAAAGGTCTCTTTGACCAGCGTTGACCAAGAGTTGACCTTAGAAGAGTGTGGTTTTGGTGTGGCTGCTTCTCCTAGGCAGGTCACATTTTTTTGCATGAAAATCGAGGCAATCTGACCTCAGGTTTGACCAGTGTTGACTTCCCTAGTTTGGGGCAGTAGGTTAACTTCAGTCAACTGTAGTTTGATGGTGTATTTGGGGTTGTTTAAGAGTTGATTCTTCAGGCTATTCAAAGACTAGTTGACTGGGAAATTGACCAAGCATATTGGAGGTCAATTTCATCTTGTTTGACTAAGTTTGACTTTGTTGATTTAGGGTTTGCTGCTGATATAAAATTACAGAATTCTGATTTTGTGTTATTTCTCTCTACTGAACTATTGAAGATAGAATAAGATTTGATCAAAGGGTTTCCCCGCATTAGGGTTTGTCCCTATCTAGCTGCCACATCTTGTGTCTCTTGTCTTGGCTTGTTTTTCTGTCAATCATTTGATGTTCTATTTGCACTTTACTTAATGTATATGTGATTGCTAATCAGTGGTTAATAAGAAGAAAAAAAGTAAATTGCTCTAAGCATATAACATACCATAATTTAACATGGTATTGGAGCTCAGGTGAAGACAAAGCCCAAGCAAGAGCAAGAGAAAGAGCAATCACTCGAAGGTTGGCAAGGCTATCTTAAAAACTTCATGGGGTCCCCAACACTCTTCCCCGCCGAAGACAAGCTCCATGAGAAGTCTGACTATCACGGATGGAAGATGTCTCTCAATCTGACTTTAGAAGATCAGGAAGTGTTGTACCATGTGAAAGGCAATATTGTTGTGCATCCATCAAATGCATCCACTGCTGCGAGAAGCAAGTGGACCAAGGGAGAAGTCAAAGAAAAGAAGATCATCCGAGACTCTATCGACAAGCGCCTGGTGGCCTATGTTTCTGAGTTGACCACCTCCAAGGAAATCTATGATAGACTAGTGAATTTATTTAAAGTTAATGATGAAAATGAAGTTTTGTTCCTTAGATTTAAGCTGAAGGAAATTAAGAAGGGAAAAGATGAGAGTATGCATGCATATTTCTTAAGGATCATCGAGATCAAGAATGATCTCCTATCTATCGGTGAAGTAGTTCCTGATAGGGAAATGACTATCACAACTCTTGGTGGACTGCCACCTGAATTGTATATATTAAGGACTACTCTTCTCAACAATAATGTCATCCTAGGCTTTGAGGAATTGGTGGCTAGATGTATTCAAGAAGAAACAAGGATGGAAGAGCAAGAAATGCCCACACTTAAAGGCAATCCCTCTACCTTTTCTTCTCATGCTAAAAGAAAAAACAATTCTGGGGCTAAATCCAGAGGAAAGGCTAGACCGAAGGGTGGAAGAAAAGGACGATGTTACAATCGCAACAAAATGGGCCTCTATGCAAGGGAGTGCCCTGATAAGAGGGACTCACACCATGATGATGATCAAAATCACTCTCAAGGAAATCAAAGGAATGGTAGGTCCAATGGAAGAGGTAAAATAAATGTTGGAAATCAAGGAAGAGGAAAACCCTTCAAGAAGGAAATAAACTCTAGGTATGAATCTAACGTTGTTAAAAATAAGAAATATGAATATTGTCTACCAATGGCCCTCTCTACTACTTCTCCCCCAGACTCGCTGGGAAATTGGCTTATTGATAGTGATGCCTCAAGAAACTTCTCTGGTTACAAAGAAGCTCTCTCTAATTTGATATAGAAGGAGACCAACCTCGAAATTTTTCTTGGGGACAACGCAAAATATCCCGTGAAAGGCGTAGGGAATGTCACTCTTAAATTGAATCAAGGTAATACAATTCATTTGCAAGAATTCCTATATGTACTTGATCTTGAAAAGAAGCTGGTATCCATTTCGGCAATGGAAGACAAAGGCTACAATGTGATCTTCATCGATGGCAAGGTACATGTATGGAAAAATAATTTTAAAGAAGCTTTCACTCTTGGGTTTCGATTTGATTCATTATATCAAGTCAGAGGAAGTCCTTTGGGTGTCATGTCTTGTGACACATCACTTTAGTCTGAACTATGGCATCAGAGGTTTTCTCACCTTAATTATAAAGCTCTACCCAATGAAAGACAAATGGTGACAGGGATGCCCGAGTTCCAAGTAGAACAAGAAGGTGTATGTCTTGGATGTGCCGAAGGGAAGCTCAAAAGGGGACCATTCCCCTCAAGCCAAAGCAAGACCTCTGATATATTGTAGTTGGTTCACTTAGACATATCTGGTATGATGTCTGTGAACTCCTTGGGAGGATATTTATATTACCTCACTTTTACATATGACTATTGTCGCAAGACTTGGATATACTTCTTGAAAAAGAAGGATGAAGAACTCCTTGGGAGGATATTTATATTACCTCACTTTTACAGATGACTATTCTCGCAAGACATAGATATACTTCTTGAAAAATAAGGATGAAGTGTTCACTTGGTTTCGTCACTTCAAAGCCTTGATCGAGAATCAAACCAAAAATAAAATCAAGATCTTAAGGACTGATAATGGGACTGAGTATGAATCCAATGAGTTCCATGACTTTTGCAAAGAGGTTGGCATTAAGAGGGAGACTACAACGCCATATACTCCTGAGAAGAATGGTGTGGCAGAAAGGAAGAATCGTACGATTATGGAAGTTGTCTGTGCTATGCTCCATGATCAAAGACATTTGAAGTTTCTATGGGCCGAAGCTACGAATACCACCGTATATGTGTAAAACCGATGCCCTCACCAAGCATTGGGTTCCAAGACTCTCGAAGAGATGTTCACTAGTAAGAAACCTGACGTATCTCATTTTAGAATTTTTGAAAGTCCTGTATATTTTCATGTGTCAAAGGAGAAAAGGAATAAGTTGGGTGCATCTGGAAAGAAAGGAATCTTCGTGGGCTATAGCGAAAATACTAAGGGCTATAGAATCTATGTAGCTAGTCAAAGGGAAATCAAGGTTAGCCATGATGTCATCTTTGACGAAGATATGGCTCTTAGAAAAGTTGACAATCTTCCTACTCAAAGGGGATCTAAAGAAGCTGACACCAGGCAACCAAAGGAAAAGGAATATGAGACGATGCCCGATGTGGAAGAACCTATGGATCCTATTGATCCCCCTCCATAAGAGACTTCCTCTTCTAGGAAGAGGCCTTCATGGCTTAGGGGGACACTAGATGATGTTGAAGGACACATTACACCTAGAGAGACTTTCCAAGAGAGTAAGAAGTCGGCCAGGTATCAAGGATACTTGGCCATCATGAGCATGATCATCCAAAATGAGCCTTCATCATTTGTAGAAGTTGTCAAGCATCAAGTATGGAAGGATTCTATGACTGGGGAATATGAGACCATCATGAAAAATGATTTCTAGGATGTGGTCCCCAGACCCCAGGACAAAGCAGTTGTCACCTAAAAATGGCTTTACAAGATAAAACATGTAGTTGATGGAAGTGTTGAAAAGTATAAGGCTCGTTTTGTCGCTCATGGCTTCTCTCAGAATGAAGGTATAGACTATGATGAGATATTTGCATGTGTTTCCTGATATACCACCATCCGGTCGATCATAGCCCTTGCTGCTTCGCAAGGATGGAACCTACATCAGATGGATGTCAAGATCGCATTCTTGTATGGTTCGATCAAAGAGGAAGTCTATGTGGAACAACTTGAAGGATTATCTTTGCCCAGTGGGCTAATTTTCCATGATTTTCCACAAAAAATATTCGCCAATTTCCAATTTTTATAAAATACAATTTGCCCAAATTTTAGAATATAAAATTATTTTACCTTAAAAATCGCCAACATTATATAGAGACTATATATAAAATCATTATAAATTTGAATAATTTTACAAATATATCAATAAACATTTTATAGTTTGCATATTAGGGATTAGTGAGATTCGCTAATGTTTTTAAACTTCGAGAAAATTTTCACTCCTTAAAATTTTCTTTGTCAGGATTCTCACGTGTGTAGGTTGAAGAAATCCCTCTATAGGTTGAAGCAGGTACCCCGAGCTTGGTATGAGAGGATCGATAGCTACCTAATGAAGCTGGGATTCACTAGGAGTGAATCTGACCTTAACCTTTACTTTAAGGTTGAATATGACAAAATTCTCATACTGGTGTTGTACGTTGATGACCTCTTTCTAATAGGTGCAGACCCTCTCATTCTCAAATGTAAGAGGGAGTTGGCTTCCAAGTTTGAAATGAAATACCCAGGACTAATGCAATATCTCCTAGGACTAGAAGTCTAGAAGAATCCAGGGGAAATTTTCCTATCTCAAGGAAAATATATGGTGAAAATATTGGAGAAATTCAATATGGTGGGTTGTAAGCCCATGACTACCCCGATGGAGCTTGATTTCAAGAAGTTAAGCGGTAGTTCTCTCAAACCTATTTTACAAAATGCTATTGAGTATCATCAACTCGTCAGAGCATTGATGTTCTTGGTGAACTCCCATCCGTATATATTCTTTGCAATCAACACATTGAGTCAACATATGGTTGAGCCTCACCACACACATTGGATTGGTGCCAAGAGTCTGTTGAGATATATTCATGGCATAATCACTCATGGGTTGAGATACACTATTGGAGATGTGAGACTACTTGGATATACTGATGCTGATTGGGTAGGCAATGAAGTGGACCGAAAGAGCACTTCTGGGTGTTGTTTCTCTTTAGGATCTTCCTCAACATCCTAGATGAGAAGGAAGTAGAATTTGGTGGCTTTGAGAACTGCCAAGGCAGAGTACATTGCTGCTAATATGGCCTCTTGTGAGGCGGTCTAGTTGCGGAAGCTATTTAGTGAGTTGTTTGGATTCACAATGGATACTCCTATGATCCTATGTGACAACCAGAGTAGGATTCATTTATCAGAGAATCCTGTATTTCATGATCGCTCCAAGCACATCGATATCAAGTACCGCTATATCTAGGATATGGTAGAACCAGGAGAAATAAGGCTCCAACATATCGGTACAGATGAATAGGTCACCGACATTTTGACGAAGCCCTTGGGAAAGGTCAAATTCCTGACTTTCCGAGAATGAATTGGTGTCATTGAGAGACCCTCTTATGAGGGTCGTGTATGATGCATATATTAAGCTCTAGGACCTCCAGGGAGACATGGGGTACTTCTTGGAGTGACATGCGACCACAGGGAGACTCACCATCCCTTGGTGGTGCACTATGTACAGGGTGAAAGGTTCAACCTTCCCATGTGACACCCCGTGGCAATTGTGGGACAAGATGATTGGTTCTCCTGTAGGCCATGATGATTATTTCTCTCGTAGCGAATGTGTACTGGATGATTAGTTCTCTTGCAAGGACTATTGGACAGGATGATTCGTTCTCCTGTGGACAGGATGATTAGTTCTCCTGTCGAGGCATCCTACCCATGTAGTTTGGGATGCATGGGAAGTACCTCTCATCTGATCAATGAGTAGGGAAATGGAGTTAGGGACCATTAGTAGTACTATCGATGGATGCATCGTTGTATATACCTTACTCCCTATGCTAGGATGACCTCCATTGATCTAGGATCAATTATACTGATCTGGGATCAGTGAGAGTGGTATGACAGACTCTGAGACTAACTTCGGGTCAGTGGAGGATGGTATGATATATCATCGATCATTTCTTCTTCTTCATAGATCAACAGAGTAGAGTAGAGACAACAACACAAGGCAGTGAATTTGATGGCTGGGACAGTACCGACGGTCAGACAGATTAGAAAGTGGAGTTCTCCCTAGTTGAGAGGGAGTGTTAAAATTTGCAACTAGGGCCAAAATCCATGTGGCTCATCTCGTTTATGGTAGCTGATATTTTTCCTAGATTCCTCTTGTCGAGAGGTGTAGGATTGATCTAAAGATCATCCGATTCCGACAAGTATTTATGGAGATATGAATTTATTTGTATTTACTTAACAAATTCTCAAGGTTAGCCAACAGTTAAATGTGTGCCACACATGCCCAGTAAATCATATAAATACAAGTGAGGTTGATTCATTTTCTCATCATCTCATCTCACTCATTTCTTCTCTCTCTCTCCTTAGCTTTGGGTTACACAAGGAGCATCTCACACGTGGGAAGAAGGGTGACGCAGTAGGGAAAGGAGGATGAAGAAGTTGCTAAAGGTCTCTTTGACCATCATTGACCAAGCATTTACCTTAGAAGAGTGTGGTTTTGGTGTGGTTGCTTCTCTTAGGCAGGCTGCATTTTTTGCACAAAAATCGAGGCAACCTGACCTCAGGTTTGACCAGCGTTGACTACCGTAGTTTGGGGCAGCAGGTTGACTTCAGTCAACTATGATTTGATTGTGTATTTGGGGTTGTTTAAGGGTTGATTCTTTAGGCTATTCAAAGATTATTTGACCGGGAAATTGACCAAGCATATTGGAGGTCAATTTCATCTCGTTTGACTAAGTTTGACTTTGTTGATTTAGGATTTGCTGCTCTTGATATAAAATTATAGAATTCCAATTTTGTACTATTTCTCTCTGCTGAACTATTGAAGATAAAAGAAGATTTGATCAAAGGGTTTCCCCGCATTGGAGTTTGTCCCTGGCTAGCCACCACAACTTGTGTCTCTTCTCTTGGCTAGTTTTCCGTCGATCGTTTAATATTGTATCTGCACTTTACTTAATGTATATGTGATTGCTAATTAGTGATTAATAAGAAGAAAAGAAGTAAACTGCTCTAAGCATAGAACATGCCATAATTTAATAGGATTGACTATGATGAGACCTTTGCTCCTGTTGCAAGGTACTCATCAATTATATCTATATTGGCATTATCAACACAGATGGGTTGGAAGATACATTAGATGGATGTGAAAACAACCTTCCTTAATGGCACAATTGAGGAAGAGGTGTACATAAAACAACCTGAAGGTTTTGAAACCTTTGACTATGAGTCGCATGTGAGCCAACTCAAGAGAGCATTGTATGGGCTGAAGAAAGCACCCCGTTCTTGGTACACCAGGATAGATAGCTACTTCACTGGGTTGGGCTTCATGAAGATTGAAGCGGATGTGAATCTGTACCACATTGTGATGAAGGTAAACTATTGATCATTGTAATTTATGTTGATTATCTCATATTGTGATCCAGATTTAAACAGGGACGCAATAAAATACAAAGATAACCATATACACAAAGATGCAGCGGAAATAATACTTCATTTCATTAATGGAAAATACTGAAATATGCTTACAACCAGAAATAGAAATAAACCAGCTAGGGCGATGTAGCTTATCTCTGAGAAGAGATGT
>APFE031027009.1:177252-199659 GCA_000404065.3 Pinus taeda | reverse complement strand
GATTGAATATTATTATTATTTTATAGGCGTAGATATCATTATAATTTTTTTTATGTACTTGCAGGTTGTGGAAACGAGCTTTCTAAGCCGAGTTTTTTATGTACTTGCAGGTTGTGGAAACGAGCTTTCTAAGCCGAGTTTGCTAGCAAAAATACTTTTCTCATATTCGTAAAACATCCACGACCCCATCTTGAATTTGTTCTATTATTTTGCTGAACAAGCCCTGGTGTATTTTTATATCCAATTATTGTATATCTCAACTGACAATTTATATGGTAGAAAGAAACATAGAGTTATATAGTTATATGTTCCTTAGGCCGACAATAATTCTGAAAGTATCCCTATAACCCAAGACTTGCAATAGACCTGTGTAGGTCGTTCAAATTCTCAAAGATTACTATTTGAAATTTTGTATGTTTGAATATAAATTTTAAATGTAATTTGAATATAAATTTTAAATGTAATTTGAATATAAATTTTAAATGTAATTTGAATATAAATTTTAAATGTAGTTTGTTTGTAGTTCTTGGTTACATCTTAATGGAAAATGTTTATAAAATTTCTCTATATCTTACCGGTCACAGTGACTTTGTTAACATAATATCTATATCTTACCGGTCACAGTGACTTTGTTTACATAATATCTATATCTTACTGGTCACAGTGACTTTGTTTCCATAATATCAATTTATGGAAAGAAATAATTTTACCAAAAGAAGTAAAATGGTACATTAGAGAATGAGAATGAGAAAGGGAAAACATCTCCAACAATACCTCAACCTCAATACCTCAACCTCATTTTTCACATCAAATAAATGAAGGTGTGCAATCTCTGCGCAAGAAGGTACAAGGATTGTGTTTGGAAAATCAGCCAAAACTGGAAAGCATAATGAAAAGGTACAATGATTGCGTTTGGAAAATCAGCCAAACTGGAAAGCATAATGAAAGAACCAGGAAAGCATAATGAAAGAACCAGGAGTATGGCACCTCAATACCTCAATCTCATTTTTCACAGGAAATAAATGAAGAAGGTGTGAAATCTCTGCGCAAGAAGGTACAACGATTGCGTTTGGAAATCAGCCAAAACTGGAAAGAATAATGAAAAGGTACAACGATTGCGTTTGGAAAATCAGCCAAAACTGGAAAGCATAATTAAAAGGTACAACGATTGCGTTTCGAAAATCAGCCAAAACTGGAAAGCATAATGAAAGAACCAGGGAAGCATAACGAAAGAACCAGGAGTATGGCACCTCAATACCTCAATCTCATTTTTCACGGCAAATAAATCTCATTTTTCATAGCAAATAAATGAACAAGGTGTGCGATCTCTGCGCAAGAAGGTACAACGATTGCTTTTGGAAAATCAGCCAAAACTAGAAAGCATAGTGAAAGAATTAGGAGTATGCTGCCATATTTAAATGGAAGCAAGGGACAGGTATAGTCATTCCAAACCGCAGCGTAATCATCGACAGTGGTTAGTCAGCAAGAAAAGAGGAGGCGTATGCTGCCAAGCAGCCATGTCTAAATGGCAGCAAGGGGAAGACAGGTATAGTCGTTCCAAATGGCAGCGGGGAAGACATGTATAGTCGTTCCAAATGGCAGCGGGGAAGACAGGTATAATCATTCCAAACGACAAGTATAGTCGTTCCAAATGGTAGCGGGGAAGACAGGTATAATCGTTCCTAACAGCAGCATAATCGTTCCAAACGGCTCCGTAATCATCGGAGGTGGTTAGTCCTAATTCTTGCCAGAACTTCCAAACGACAGGTATAGTCATTCCAAACGGCAGCGGGGAAGACAGGTATAATCATTCCAAATGGCAGCATAGTCGTTCCAAACGGCTCCGTAATCACCGGAGATGGTTAGTCCTAATTCTTGCCGAAACTTCCACGCCCTGATGAGTTAGTCCTAATTCTTTCCGCAACTTCCACGCCCTGATGATCCAACGACAAAAAGTTTTCTAATCGTCTAACACAAAGATCGACGGTCCACTACAGCACACGTTGACACCGGAGGGAGTTGGTCTCAGAAGGAAACACCTTACAGCGTAAAAACAATTTTATGCCTATACATGCCTGCGCTCAAGGACCTTATCCCTGGTTTTTTCATCATTCTGAATGCATCCCTTACTTTCTGAACGCTCTAGAGCCCTGGGATGCAAAATTTCCTTTTTCCGCCTGCTGAAATATGCTTTTCTACATTGGTATAGAGGGGGCCCTTCTAAATAAGCTAATGACCTTGCCTATTTGTATAAAATGAACTACAAAGCCATCTAAATGTCATCAAGAGCCAATATAGCATGTTTCTTATTTGTTTGGTGGATAAAATTGAGCATTGTTTAGCTAAGTTTCTTCAAAAGGCAAGGGATTAGTGCCGTCAACAGGAAATGGATAAGAGCTTATCACTTTTGTATACCAATGTTTGAGTTTTGATTCAATATGTTATTAAGAAAGGTTAAGTTAAAAATTAATATAAAAAATTTCAAGACCAATAAAAAAAGTTATGAATTAGGTTTTTAAAGTCTATAAAATTAAAATAAACAAGTTGTAGATAAGATATAGTATTGGGATGTGAAAGGACAAAGAACGCTGGGTTCTTATCTCATTGCTTTGCTTTACCGTAAAGGTTGTGAATGAGAAGAGAACTGAGAAAGCTAGGGTTGGTTAATTAATAAATAAAGAGTAGTTAATGAATAATATTTTTAGTTATATATTATGAAGTATTTTCTTAATGATGGATTGAATAAATAATATGTTAAGAAGTATATTGTTTTTGTTTTCTAATATGAGTCACATGGCTTTCATATTTAGCAATTAATTTGCACACTCATACAAATTATTTTGTATATTCATTCTCAAATGTATGTTTGTATATTCATTCTCAAATGTAACGTATGTAATATATGTGAATAGTTGGAATCAAATCTAACTAATTTTAAATTTGGAGATTTGCATATTCGTTCTCAAATGTAATATATTTATATGGTTGGAGTTAGATCTAACTAATTCTAAACTTGGAGATTGTGGTTAAGAGAATATCTCAACAATCTTCAACAAACCCAAGCTAAATCTATTAATGTTAGCATTAATCCTAACATCTCCCTTAATGCTTACATTACAAAGCTTAAATTACAAAGAACGACACTAAGTCACATAAACATAATTGACTTTAATCTTGTTTGGTCTAGTCTTCATCATCACTTCTCTCCACTCTGGGATCTGATAGCCTACACTCTTTATTCACGACCAATTTCGAATTACCACTTGATCTATTTAAGATTTTTTTTTTTTTACCATGATTGACTTATTGGTAGGATCGATGATTTTTTACTTACTTTCATATGTCACTATGCTAGAGAAGCAATATCAATATTAAATCACTGTATTGAAAAACTCCCATATGAAAAGGACATAGCACTTTGCATTCACCAAAAATATAGAAAAGTTGTCTGAGTATTAAATGCATCCAAGAATCAATGTTAGAAAGTTACTTGCTTTACTCAAACTTACAAACACACAAAGGTCACAACTACGACCAAAGGTCATTGTTCTTAGGATTCCAAGTGCTAAGAACCACGGACCATAATACATTGTAAACATAATCAAATTAGTGATGTGTTCTCAGGTTTCTGAGCTCCACGAACCACTAATTTAAATTATGTCACCTCGCTCTATGAATAGTTCTCCATATATATATAATATATTTATATAATAATTATATATATTATATTATAGAAATTATGAGAGACTCTATATTGAACTCATAATCATTATCACAATCAAATGAGTTTTTAAGGATGACATCTGGTGAATATTCAGAAGTAGCTATATTGGAATATTCTTTTAATTTTCCATTTAAAAGGTCTTTGGAATAAATTTTGCAATTCAATGTTGTATGTCCATGTATTAAACATTAGAAACATTCAATTGAACTCTTGTTTTTAATCATATTTCCCTTGGAAAACATCGCCATTTCATTTTGTGAATTATCATCTGCATTGCATGCTTTCACCCTCTTTTCTTCTGCTAAAAGTGTTGCTATCATTTCATTTAGTGTTCGAGAGGAAATTTGACTTAAGGTCAAAAAAAGCATTGCAATAATTTGAAGATAAATTGTTTAACAAAGTTTCCTTTTTTATTTTCATCTTCTATTTTATTGCCAATTTCCTCCAACTTCATTATGAGTGAATTTAGATCATTTAGATGAGTAGAGAAGGATGCCTCAACATGTATTTTAAATTTCAACAATTGTAATTCTAAGGAAAACTTTGCATTTATAACTTCTGCCCCCCTCCCCAAATATTAATCAGTTCCTCCAATATTTCTTTAGATGATTTTTCTAAGTCTATAAGATGTAATTGAGAATATGAGAAAGATAGTCCAATAATAGACTTAGATTTCTCTTCCTTTTCTCCCATTTAATTGATAGCACTTGTTACCTTAGATTCGAACTTTTCAGCGTTTTTTTATCAAATACAAAGAAACGAATATATCCTTCGAAACATTTGTTTACTATCTCAATTTTCTCGTCAGATTGTAGATGATAAGATGAGCTATGAGTAGATTGAGTACCAAGACAAGAAAATAATTTTGCCCAAAAAATTCCGATGAAAATTGGATATTTGTCAGTTACAATAATATTTGGGTTTCCTTGTATCTTTTGAATTATTTCCATAAATGAAATAACGACTATACTAGATTTAAAAGGATGAGGTAGTGCATAAAAGTGTTCATACTTGGTAAGTTTTTCAATTACCACCATGATGACACTCTTTTTTTCAAACTTGGGTAAACCTGTGATAACATCCATTGAGACCTCCTCCCAACACTGACTTGGAATGGCTAAAGGTTGTAATAGACCCAAGGTTTTAATTGTATCAACTTTATTTTTTTTGCAAAACAAATAATTTGCCACACACTTCTAAATATTAGATTTAAGGTCGTCTAAAAAAAATCCTTCTTACCCTTGTGGTAAGTTTTTAAAAAACCCGAGTTCCCTACTAAAGGAGAGGTGTGTAATTATAAACAAATCTTTTGTTTTAGTTGGGAGTTCTTACATAGATATAAGTGATCTTTGCACCATAATGAATCATATTTCCAGATAAATGTATCAAATGTACTAGGATCTTGTTGCAACTTTTGAATAAGTGTCCATATGTCTTTGTCATTCTTCCATTCATCCCTTACTTCAATTGTCCAATCAGGTTGGATTATAGAAATTGTCCACATCTTAATCCCTTCTTGAGAGTACATTTGCACACTACAACAAATTCATTAACTATTTTAGTGTATTTTTCTCTACCTTTGTTAAAAAATTAGCATTGTTTATCGGTATGGTACTAATTTTCGTTTTTTTACGCCAATCAAGATAGTCAACACTAAATCCGATGTGATTTTTAACCACATTTAGTGCCATCTGTTGGACCCAATTTATCCTTTCCTTTAGCTCCTAATGTAGTTCCATATATAGCTTCCAGTAAAACATCCTTTTTAGCTCCTAGTTATTGCATTGTTTTTATTGTCCATTTTAGCTTTTTCTATAGCTTTCTCTATAGCTTCCTCTGTAACATCGTATTTTTCTCCTCATTGTAACATTGGATATGAATTTATATTACACATGATGAGGATGGGTTTCATAATTAAGTTGGGGGGAGGAGTGTACAGTAAGCCAAATTTGGTAATTACCATCTAGCGGACGCATAATACAAGTATCCTAAATAAGTAATTACCCATTGTCACTCTTACTCCTAATGTCATTGGTGAAAATCAATGTGACTACTTGAAAATAATTCTTGGTAGTTCTCAGTTATCATTGAAATCTTGAATTCATTTAAAGTGTAACCTTAATTATTCATTAACCATTTCCAAATTTCATTCGACTAATATTCTCTACCCTTGTGTTTATATTGACGAAGTGATTCCCTGTAACAATAAATGAGTAGTGTTGAGTAGTAACCATCTTTAAAACATCCATGGGATGAGTAACAGTTCATCAAGAACTAGACTCCATTGATGTGTTGCTACACTAGCCAAAAGCCCTAGAATATTTAGGAATACACAGTGGTTAGTCTACTTTGATAAGTTGTAGGGTTTCAATGAATATGTTGCTATGGAATTCACAAAATCTCTGTAGGAGAAACATTCAAAGGTTATAGGATTTATAATTGATGTTATAGAGGACATTATTTCTAGGGTGAGAACTTTACCTTAGACAGAGGCTCGCTAGTTTTATGGAAAAATAACAGTTCCAACAACTAGGGAAACATTTTTACAGTGGGGAGATGCAATAAGGAGTAAAGGGAGAGGTATTAATAGAAAATCCATTCCTCACCCTTGTGATGATGTGGCTTTATTTATTCATAATTTCGTTACTTATGAGGGATGTGCTGGGATAGTATTCAATTATCATTTCCAATTATTGTCAAATATTCGTAATGGAAAGATGATAAATTTGCCTTATTATTTGCTAAAATATTTACAACATATGGATGAGGTGGTGCATATTTGAAAACATCCAAAGAGCTACTTAACCAACCATGAGTTTATCAAGTTAATGATAATTCATTCATTGCAATAGCAAGGCAGCATATGGACTGGTTTATTGGCAAAGTCACATGCACTGGCCACCGAAAAAAAGGAAAGTGAAAGTGAAAAACAAGAGGTAAGTGTTGAAGAAACACAAAAAGATAGAGAAATTATACCTCCCATACAAAGTAGAGCAGCTACACTTCCTAGCAAAGAAGAGAAGTTACACCTCCTAGACCCCGTCACAAAAATAGTAAGAGACGAAGTTCCATAAGAACATATATTGGTACATTCGCTGAAGGAAAAATAGCATGCACTAAAAAACCCATGGATATATCCAGGGGACAACCTGAGTCTAGTTATCATGAATTCCCTATTAATGAAGAAGGGCCCGACGCAAAGATTATTGAAAAATGGGAAACTGGAACAACCTCAGCTAAAGAAAGGGTTCTTGAAATAGAAACACCCGGGGAATCTAAGGAAGTATTTGAAAAATCTACTCTTGTACAAAGTGCAGTGAAAAAGAGAAAATTGAAGAAGTCAGAAAGTGAAGAACATGAGGTAAGTGCTCCTAGACCCTATCACAGAAATAGTAAGAGACAAAGTTACATAAGAACATCTATTGGTACATCTACTGAAGGAAAAGGATCATGCACTAAGAAATTATGGATATATCTAGTGGGCAATATGAGGATAGTTATCATGGATCCCCTATTAAGGAAGAAGAGCTTGAGGTAGAGTTTGCTAAAAAAGGGGCACCTAGAATATCATAATATGAGGTACGAGCTCTTGAACCATAAATTCCTTGGGGATCTAAGGAAACATCTGAAAAATATACACTTGTATAAAGTATGGTGAAAATTTTGAAATTGAAGAAGCCAAAAAGTGAAGAAAATGAGGTACCTGTTGAAACAACACCAGAAGATAGAGCAGTTACACCTCCCAGACAAAGTAGAGCAACTACACTTCCTAGAAAAAGAAGAGCATTACACCTCCTAGACCCCACCATAGAAACAATAAGAGACAAGGTTCCATAAGAATTCCTGATGGTACATACGCTAAAGGAAAAAGAGCATGCACTGAAGAACCTGTGGATATATCCAGTTGAAAATATGAGAATAGTTATCATGGATCCCCTATTGAGGTAGAAGGGCTTGAGGCAGAGACTACTAAAACAGGGGCACCTAGAATAGCATCAACTGAAGCAGGGGTTCTTGAAGCATAAATTCCCTAAGAATATAAGGATGCCTGAAAAATATGATCTTATACAAATTGAAGTGAAAAAGAGGAAATTGAAGAAGCAATAAAGTGAAGAACAAGAGGTAAGTGCTAAAACAACACTATAAGATAGAGTAGTTACACCTCTTATAAAAAGTAGAGAAACTACACTTCCTAGAAAAAGAAGAGAGATTACACCCTAGACCCCTCCGTAGAAAGCCTAAGAGATGGAGTTCCATAATAACATCTGCTAGTTCATTCACTGAAGGAAAAAGAACATGCACTAAATAAGCTATAGATATATCCAGTGGACAATCTGGGGATAGTTATCATGGATTCCTTATTGAGGAAGAAGAGCCCGAGGTAGAGACTATTGAAACAGGGGCACTTGGAACCAACTTAGTTGAAGCAGGAGTTTTTGAAATAGAAATGCTCAGGGAATATGAGAAAGCATTTCAAAAATCTACTTGTGCACAAACTATGGTAAAGAAAGGAAATTACAGAAGCGATTGGGTGGAAAGAATCCCAAGAAGGGAGTGCAAGTGATTGTTACACCATCATCTACTCCAATATATGAGGAATGTATTGATATAACAAAACCAAAGGAGTTCGAGGGACAAAAAAATGAAGAGAAAGAAGAAGAATTTTTGAAATATCATACATTGACACCTAAAGTTCA
This sequence comes from Pinus taeda, assembly GCA_000404065.3. Classification (NCBI taxonomy): domain Eukaryota; kingdom Viridiplantae; phylum Streptophyta; class Pinopsida; order Pinales; family Pinaceae; genus Pinus; species Pinus taeda. The sequence continues at coordinate 191,238 of APFE031027009.1, read as the reverse complement.
TTGTGTTCCACTTGAATCAAAGTAATATGAGGAAAAACAGAAAGAGGAGATAAAAATGCAACAAAAATATGCCTCTTTATGAGGTAAATTTGAAACTGACCTCCTTATTCAACAAATCAATAAATTGAAGGAGGAAAATGAGAATTTAAGGAAACAACTTACCATGGTTGAAGGGCAGCTTCATTCTACTAAACAAAATGGATTAGAAACCCTGGCAGAAGCGACAGAAGTAATGTCGGTTAGATTTTGTGATGGATGTAACAAAGTGGTGGAAAAACCATGTTATGAAAGGCCAGCCAATATTTCATTTGGAATTCAAGTTGGAGGGCAAGATGAAGAATTCCAAACCATTGTTCCACAATAACGTGTTGAAGATGTTGTTACATAAGAACCAATAGGTGAAGTAGAGAAGGATGGATATCTGGGGACGTGAAATCATGTAGATATGGACATACAAATACTTTAGTTGGGGAGGAGATATTGGGATGTGAAATTGACATATTTTTGCAACCATTTTCCTACCTTTTATTTACTTTTCTAATTCTCGAGATCATACTCTACCACTGTAACAACCATTACGAACTTCAGTATGTCTATTTTTATATGTCATCCTTACAATCTAATTCTACTTTTAAGTTGGCATGAGAGCTACTATTTTAGTCTATTTTTCTCGTAAAACTGACAACTCGGTTACTACAAGGTTTGTGGTCTATTGAGACATTGTTGTAGGATTACACTTTCTAGTTTTGCCTCGCTAAGGATAGGACAATGACTCACTGAGCATTCTTGTCAAACATGAAGATCTATTTTGTGCATGCCCAACTCCTTCAATTAGTTATGAACATTAATTTGGAAATCATCTAGTGAAAATATAGTTCGAATGCCAAAGGAAAAGTTTATGGACAACGTAGCTGAAACAGTTAGGATTTTCTATTGATAATTATTGTAATTTGGAAAATTTGTTACAACCTTGTCCTAATATTGGAAATTGTTAACAAATTGTTAATGTGTATTCTCAATTTAGATCACATGAGAATTGAGATATTCTCATGATGATCTTATCATTGCAATCTAAAATTATAAAGAAGTGTACTCTCTACTTGTGCGAGATAGAAATATAGAAAAAAATAGACAATGATAGAGGGGGAGATCACCAACCTTTTAATCTTGTATGTTTCATTAATGCAATATCAATAATTAGTGGTATCATATCTTTCTTTTGACTTTATTTTTTGATGTGTAGTGCTATTGTTATTGTTAGTCTTGTTCATGCTTTAATGGTTACAGAATGTTAGCCACTGTATTGTGTAATAACATAGCTCATCGACCAATCCCTTTTTTCGTGGGAAATTTATTTAATTTATGTTACAGTTTTATGTTGTTTTCATTTCGTTTGAATGTGTGTTTTAAAATTTGTTGAGGGAATGGTTTCCAGGTGTGCTCTTCTTTTATAAATAAGAGTGACAATCTGACATAGTGGTTTTATTTTGCATTGCACATTTATTTCATGAGTGTGAACACAGTTCGAGGGTGTAACAAATAGAGTGTTGAGTTGCCGAGAGTGTGATTACATTAATTGAGTTTGAGATTCATTAACACTAGTCATCATTTCCCTTTACATATATTTTTCCTAATAACCTTGCAATAAAAAACCTAACTGAATTGACAATTAAAGTGAAGAGCTGGAACTATTGCTCTCAATTAAAGGGACAATTGTTTTGTCTAGGAGCAAGATGAAGAAAAACCTATATACAACTTTCACATGATGCAAGCTGAAGTGAAACTTGGGATGTTGTATGAAACCTAAAGCATAATTTTTTAAGGGTCAAAGTAAACATATAATAATTCAAAAGTTTGTAAAATAATTAATAGATAGCCTACAATTTGAATCAATTAGATTGGCCAAAATATGATGTTTAGGCGTGCATTTAAGTGATTCAAGGAAATTTTGGTCTGTTTCACAAAAATGCATGCCCAACCTTCATTTTAAGGCCAAATTGAACAATTTAACTTTGAGAGTACCTTTTCACTCATAATAAACATTAACTTCTCACATAAATTTATGTTGTGCAAGAATATGCCAAATTGGATTGATTTCGTAGGGTTAAAGTCAAGGTTTGTGTGCCTCAAATAGATGCATGCTAGGACATGTACTTAATTGAATATGTGATAATGATCATTCCAACATAAATATAAAACCATTTTATGCAACATATTGTAGTCATTTTCATAAAGGAAATTTTATACACTAAAATCCATGTATGCTTGAATAACAGTTGATCAGATCTAGCAATGATCACAGTAGAAACAAATATGCCCTCCGAGGCAAAAAAAATTACACTCTTTGTAAAGAAATTTGAAATGGGACATAATTCGAAAATTCCTAACCTTAGGATACAACATTGCATCATGTATAACAAATATCCTACATAACCATGTTTCCCACTTATACACAACTTTCACATAAGTCAAGTCGAAGAAAAACTTAGAATGTGTAACAATTTAATAGTGTCTAAAATCATTACATAAAAAATATACAATTTGAATCAATCAGATTGCCCAATAAATGAAGCCTGGGTGTGAATTTTAGTGAAGCAAGACAATTGTGGCCCGCTTCACAAAAATGGACGCCCAACCTTCATTTCATTTCCAAATTGAATAACTCAATTTGGTGACTTTTTTACTCATAAATAACAATAATACAATTAATTATTTTTTATTTTTTTACACACACACACATATATTATTCAAGAATACTCCAAATGGAATTGATTCAAGGGTAAAAGGTAGGGCATTTGTGCCTCAAATAAATTCACAACAAAATTGTTTAGGATCAAGGTGATAGACTAAGAAAAATCAAACTTGTATTTTAATAGTTGAAACATGTAGTTTCTTCGTTGAAATACTTTAAGTAAGGTTGGATGACCTTATTTTAGGAGTAATTAGGTTTAAATTTTGTTGAGGGATAGATAAAGAGATGACACCTAGGGTCTATAGGGTCTATTTTAGGATTTTTCTATATTGTACATATTTTTTAGGGTTTTAAGTTTAAGATTAGGTCAAGTGGCCAAATTAGAATTTGAAGATAAATAGGTAAGGAGAATGGAGACAAATAGGACTAGTTCTTATTTATTGTTTGAAAATGAAGTCTAAATAAATATATAACAATGCAAAAGTGTGTAAAATCTTTAAATAAACAACCTACATTTTGAATCAATCATATTGGACAATAAATGAAGCATGTGTGTGCATTTTAGTGAATTAGGGTGATTTTGACCTACTTCACAAAAATGCACCCCAAGCCTTCGTTTCAGAGAAAAGTTGAATGATTCAACTTTGAGAGTAATTTTTTACTAATAGGTAACATTGATACAATTAAATATTTTTAATTTTTCACATATGTGTTTGTGTTGTTAAAAAATAATCCAAATTGCATGGATTTCAAAGGGTAAAATGCAAGGTTTCTGTGCCTCAAATAAATTCACACCAGGAATGTTTGGGAATAAGGTGATGAACTATGAAAAATAAAACTTGAATTTTAATAGTTGAAACTTGTAGTTTCTTGGTTAAAACACTATAAGTAAGGTTGGATGACCTTATAATTTAAGTAGTAATTACGTTTACATATTTCCCATGGATAGATAAAGTGATAGCACTAGGGTTTGTAGGCTCTATTTTAGGGTTTTTCTATATTGTACATATTTTTTAGGGTTTTAAGTTTAAGATTAAGTCAGGTGACCTAGTTAGGACATTTATTATAAAAAAGTTTGGATTCCATTTAAATGCAAAAAGGACATTTAATATGATTTATGAATAACCAATTGCATGAGGGAAATATGGTCAATTTTACCCATGAGAAATAAGTGATGGCCATCTTACATACCATCAAAATTTTTGGAGCCCTCTTTTTAAATTTTTTTTAATTTTAATAAACTATATCTTATATCTAAATATTAAATTTGAATTTTTTATTTTGTGTCTAGGAAGATATAGGAGTAAAGGAGAAATGTTAAAGCACCTTATAAAAAATTTCATGCACTTCATAAAATTTTATTTTGTTTATAAAAGTGATTTATAGAAAAATAAAGAAATAGGTCAAAAAAAATACTCATTATCATGTGCATACTCAATGTTTAGCTAATGCACATTTTTGCATTCAACATGCATTTGTCACGGTTTATTCAGTGTGCATTCTTGAATTCAACGTGCATTCCTCACGGTCTATGTAGCATGCACTCTTGCATTCAACATGTGTTCAAATAGTGTGCCTTGACCCCAAACAATGATGGCCTCAATTGAAACAACAACGTCCTCTTTTTAGCAAATAGTTGACGCACGAGGTTTCGACGAGAAGTTTACAGTAAAAAAATTCAAAGAGTGTGATGATACATGGAGAGATACAAATGATTATCCACTAGGTATGATTGATATCCTGATAAGAGCACGCATTTATAATTTTATATTTGGACACTTTGATTCCAAAATGATGAGATAAATGAGGCCACAGAAAATTATGATGAAAAATCCATGGAATTAAAAATATTTTGGCAGAGGATTAAGATGGACCCTGATTTGGTTGCAAGAGAAACAAAATTTTCATGTAGAGGGAGAGAAATATTTAACTCTAAGAAAACCCATAAGTCAGAAAAGATTGAAATGACTAGTAAATTATGTGGGAAAGAAGTATTTGTTTTGAGGAATGGATTAAGAATGGAAGATGTTCCCCGAGGACTATGAATATCCTTGATTCAATTTTTCCATAAGATAATTATGAATCATAACAAGCTTGATATTTTTGGTGACTGCATGACGCTAATTATTCATTGTGTTGAAGGCATGGCAATATATGTCCCGCATGTGTTAGCTAAAAAATTACATTGTGCCTTACAAGAAAGTAAAATTAACAAGGTTAAGTTCAATTTCTTGGTAACACCATAGAAAATTATTGTTTTGTATTGATCCAATGTTGAAAAAAGGCCTCTTAAAACTTACATTAGGAAATAAAAATTGAAGAAAACCATTGGGGAAGAACCTGAACAGACTCTGGTTGAAGGTGTGGAAAATTTTGTTTATACAATTTTTCATGCTGAAGATATAGCTACTAGTGTTCTAGCCGACTTACATGTGCGTGTGGATGAAGATGAGGAGAAGGAAGGTATGGACCATTATATGGAAACATGTAATGATGATGTTTCTATAATAGACAAAATTCAGTTTAAACAATTCACACCTCAGTATAATTTCCCTTTATGGGTGATTCAACATCTACATCTCCAATTTTAAATGTGAAAAATCCAACATACATTTTTGATAACATATTTTCTTTCTTGTAGGAATTTACAGGGTAAGTTCCTCAGACATAACACCAAAGGGCACCACTCACAAACATATCACAGATCAATACATCGGTATTCTTGACATGGTTAAAACCCTCAAAGAGGGAAACAATCCACAGTCTGAGCCAATGTGGATACTTCAGGCAATTTATTAATAAAAGAATGAAAATTTACATAAGCTTATCTCATGAACAATTATCCTACAAATGCCCTTCCATGCTCTTTAAATAGAGATCATGGACCAATCGGGTGTTAAGCCATCATTAAGTGTTGGTATTACCGAGGAGAGAATGAACCTTTGGATCACTTCATGTCCAGAACATATCGTGACCGTCAGATTGTAAGTTACAAATGTACATAGTAAAGAAACACACTTTATCTAACTTTACTCTAGACCAAGCTATACTTAACTATTTCTTATGTGTCAGAATATCCTAACATTCCCCCTTAAGAGCAACTTGGAATAGGATTGAAGGATGTACAAATATGACACAATAGGAGAAGGAAGAAGGCATTAGAGCCTATCTCCCCTTAGTGACAACTTCCTGAACTCCAACCATAAATCAAAGTTTAGTAAAAGTCACCTCTATGAGAGCCTTTGTAAATATGTCTGCAACTTGATCATCTATTGAACAATATTGCACTTCAAGAACATGTTCATGAATGAGATTTCTGATTAAGTGCATGTGTAGTTCAATGTGGTTGTTGCACTGATGTTGGAGTAGATCTTTTCATAACTGAAAGGCGTAGTCGGATAGTGCTGCTGAAATCCAAACTCTGACAGGATCTGACGAAGCCACAGGGCTTCCTTACTAGCTTCTACATCACCATGATACTCTGCTTCTACTAAAGAAAGAGAAATGGCACTTTGTTTCTTGCTAGCCCATGTAATAGGTCATGAACCAAGAGTGAACACATAACCTACAGTAGACTTCCGATAATCAGGGTGACCAACCCAATCAGAATTAGTGAAACTAACCAATAGAGGAGATGCTTTTTCACTGTAATGAATCCCAAACTAAACTATACCTCGAACATAACGAAGCATTCTTTTATCTCCTTTCCAATGAATTTCATGTTGGTTTTGCATAAATTGAGCAATATGGCCAACAAAAAAGGAAAGGTCAGGACGATTATTGGTTACATACAGAATTTTTCATACAAGTTGACGGTATAAGGTAGCATCAACTTTAGGGGAAGTACAAGTGACTAAAAGTTTGGCTCCAAAATGAAAGGGAGAAAGGGTTGGCTTATAGTCTTCCATGTGAAAATGGCGTAGAAGATCACATGTGTACTTGGACTGGGATAGGGAAATACCTTCCTTGGATTGCAAGACTTGAAGACCAAGAAAATAATGCAAGTGTCCTAAGTCTGTCATTTCAAACTTCTTTTTAAGGTTGGACTTCACATGGTTTATAAGGTTGGGATCACTACCAATAAGGATAAGATCATCAACATAAAGAACAAGAACGATAAGAGACTTTCCAACTTTCTTTGTGTATACAGTATTGTCAGAATGGCACCTAGAAAATCCAATTTCTAAAAGAAAGCTATCCATTTTTGCATACCAAGCCCAAGGGGCTTGCTTGAGACCATAAAGGTATTTCTTAAGCCGACATACAAGCCTAGAGTCTGTTTGTATAAAGCCAATAGGTTTTTCCATATAGATTTCTTCATGCAAGTCCCCATGCAAGAAGAAAAATTTAACATCCATCTGGTGGACTTCCCATTTGAAAGAGGCAACAAGGGAAAGAACAAGGCAGATAGAGTTCATTTTGGCAACAGGGGAGAAGGTTTTAGTATAGTCAATGCCTTCAACTTGTGAAAAACCCTTAGCAACAAGATGAGATTTATGTTTATCAACTTTTCCATCTAGTCCATACTTGGTTCTATAAACCCATTTGCATCTAACAAGTTTTCGTCCCTTTGGAAGAGGAACAAGATCCCATGTATCATTTGCTAATAGTGAACAATATTTTTCATTCATAGTTGCGTCCGAATATTGATGGCTTGAAGCTTCTTCAAAGGTGTTAGGATCATAATTCGCTAAAGCTTGAGCTAGTAAAGAAGAGGCTCTATTGAACTGAGAAGGTGTATGTTGTTGATCTGTAGGATCACCGGCAAGAGCACCTGCTGCATCCTGAGTAGCATAGACCCATTTTGGACGCTGAGGAGATGAAGGAGGATCCTGAGAAGGTGGGTGAGGATTTTCATCCTTGCTCTCATCATCTGAAGAGAAATATTTTCAGAAGTAGAAGGTATAGAGAGAGGTGGCACATCCGCTGATATATTTTCAGTAAAATTTACATATCTTCTAATGACAACATTTTTGGAATTAATTGGAATAAGTATATATCCTTTGATATCTTCAGAATATCCAACAAAAATACATTTTTCACTCTTAGGTTCTAAATCTTTATGTTTCTCATCTGGAAAATGGGCACATGCTTCACTTCCAAAAACACGAAAGTGACTTACATCTGGTTTAATTGAGCTCCATGCTTCTTTTGGAGTGATATTATTTAAAACCTTAGTAGGAGTGCAATTTACTATGTAGTTTGCATAATAAATTGCTTTTGCCCAAAAATTAATACTAAGTCCTTTAGATTGAAGCATACAATTAGCCATTTCCTTTAAGGTGCGATTCTTCTTTTTAGCTACACAATTTTTTTGTGGAGTATATGGAATAGTATGTTGCATTTGAATTCCATTGTCATTGCAAAATTTGGTGAATTTGTTGTTAACATATTCTTTGCCATTATCTGATCTTAGATTAAGAATTTGATGTCCATATTGTTTTTCAACACAGGCCTTAAAGGCTAAGAACATGTTAAATACTTCACTCTTGAGTTTTAAGAAGTATATTGTTATAGACATTTTTGGGCACTTCAAACCCAATCACAAATGTCCATAAAATGAGGGCTCTTAAGTCCCTAAAAGTGTTGCTTCACTGCCTAAAAGAACTAGGTCAACTGATTACATAATCTCCCAGAAGTTCTCCATTGAAAACTGCTCATAAATGGTCAAAACTAGACCATACTGAAAGCTCAATGCAGAGGGTGCGATGCATATCACCTTCCCAATGTACAGGGTGTGATGCATACTGATTTTCTCCTCTGTAGGGTGCGATGGTCGGGGATGGACAGATGGCAGGGACAAAATGCGAGGTGGAAGATCATGGAATCTTCTAGAAGCTTCCCTTCTGACACTTGCCACTCCATTTTTGACCAGGGATGAGTAAGAGATCATCATTCTCCAAGTGAAAGCAAGAACTATCAGAGAGAAGACACTAATCAAGATCCCAAAAGATGACTCACCTCTCTGTAATCATCTATATATGGATCCCTCATCACAGAGATCCAGAGGCTGGAATTTTGTATCTTATAGAGAAGTGTTGCTGGTATTCTGGTGTACATTCACAGTGTTGGGTGATCTAGCTTTGCTTGAGGTGAAGAAGGGCTTCTTAGCTGGAGGATGATGCTGGGTCAGAGCACATGGTTGTAATCTTCTTTCTATTTTTGATCTGAATAAAGATATTCTTGTTTCCTTCCATATTCTTGTGTACTTGTTTATATATGCATGTATATGGTTAATGCACATCTGATCTTCCATTATTTATGAATTTAGATCCTTGTTTCTTGCATAGTTGTATGTTGTTGTGATTCCACAGGTCCTTTTGAAGCTGGGTAGACAAAGAAGAAGCGGCAAAACTCTATCAAGAAGGAGAGGAAATCGAGCGCAAGACTCAGGTTGGCCCTCTTGGTTCTCATCTCATCAATTTTCATAAAAGGAATCAATAGTAGACTTTGACTGTTTGTTTCTAAGATAGCCACCCATCTTAGTGGGAATAGCAGCATCTAAGTGGACACTATTCCCAGATAACAAAATGGCGACTCCGCTGGGAAGCGACTAGATTACTTGTTGGCTTATCTATCCTTGTTTCTTTTATAAACATACAGACGGAGCCTGAAGTCAAGCCAGCTAGCCTTCGAACTGCATTTGTCATACAAATTCAAAGTATATGAATGCTGCTTTAGTCAATCTTCGTGTTTTGTTTATGAATTAAAAAATAGATCTGCAAGAAATCTAATTTCCCTAAGTGGTGGCTCTAGTAACCTCTTAGATCACCCCTGTGTTTTACATACACTGATCTTTACTTATTCAGCCTAAACACCTTAACTAGATTGCAAACTGTGAGCGAAATCTCATTCAAAGTCTCGCACTACTACAATCGTACCCTACCTTCAAGGCAGCCTGTATGCATCATACTTCCCGAGTGGAGTAGGTGTGCTGCATACTGAGTTCACTGTGTAACAGCTGCGATGGTCAGGGAGGACTAAATTTACCCTCCGACTGTGGATTTTTCTCACTATTTTTAGTCTTATTCAAGAGTTTTGCTGTCTTTAGTCAGTGTACTTCTGTGAAAACCCCTTATCTTGCATTATTCCGCCTCCTTAGTGCAAATAACTATAAATGTTTTTTATGTATTGTGCGTCGTTTTAGTTCTCTTTTGCAAAACGTAGCATAGTTGAACTGTCGTCTCTAGATCTGAAAGTGTCGTAGCTGTCGTTTTAAGTTTTAGAAAACAATTCTATTGTTTTAGATAGTTGATTATACAGTTACTGTTGCATAGGATTTGAATTATTAGTTTTAGAGTGTCGAAAAACAATTTCCATTTCAAAATCACAAAGTGTCTCTCTTACTTTCACTTCATTTTGAAAATGAATTTTTTTGAGTACTATCGCTTTAAAAGTAATTCAGTTTTGCACATAGCTTTCTTAACGTCATTCACAAATTAAGAGAGTTGAAAAACAAATACATGCATGTGCATTTGCATTTTTAATGTTTGGCTTGATTTAGGACTGTGCATTTTAGCGTGTGATCTGTGCTCTGTGAAGAAAAGATGCTTGACTTTCTTCCCTTTAGTAGCTAGGATTTTCATTGCTGAAAGAAGATAAAACGTTTGTTTATCATCTTAGACTGCATTTTAGGAATTATACATACATCACATGGTGAACCTAAAATGCAAACTGTTAAGCAAGATCAACTTAAAATAAATTCAATGAATCTAACAACGCTTTGGAACTTAACGCACAACATCTAGAGGTCTAGGCTAGAGACATATTCCAGCGTCATAAAGCCTGGTAACTATTGCTTTCAGTGCTGGTTGGGTGATTCATCCACTCTGAGACGGCAAGTGCCAGTACGGACTTGTGCTCCCACGTACCATTGAGTATATATTGGGAGGCCACAATAGGCTGCATACTTTATCCTTAGGAAGCCATGTCTGCCGCCCTATCAATTGTAATGCACCGAACACAGCATTCGGGAAGATTGACTGTCGTACCATAAAAAGTATTCTGCAGTTTTATGATTGGTTTGCTAATCCTCTCTGCCTAGATCTCCAGAGAAGTCCATTTTGCTCCTTTTCAGACTCCTTAAAGGAAAAGGTCCTCTGAGCACTTGTCACTTCAAGGTCAATAAAAATTGAAGGCGACTAGAGTCATTTTTTGTTTTTTCTCGACTCTTTAAAATTGAAAAAACAAGTTTTGTCCAAGTGTCTAAAAAATTTATTTTAATCGGAATATCGTCACAAATTCCCCCCGTTGATCTTCAGGTTGAGAAAAATGAAGTCTACCAATCAAGTATTTCCTCGTGAAGGAAATCCTAGTCCCTTCTCCTCTTGGGGAGATGTTGGTCCACCCCATATGGCCACTTTGTCACTTCCAGGATTGACAATTGGTTTGCCTGTCTGGCTTTTCTCTACCTCTGTCATTCAGAATCCCGTAATTCCTGAACAGTCTAATTAGCAACTAGACGACACTAGAGTTGCCTCCTAACCTTCTACTTCATCTAATTCTCCCTCTCCTCCTTCCTCTTCACTTGATAAAGCCAATAAAGCTAAAAGTCAAGTAGCTGAGAAGAAGAAGAAGAAGAAAGAGAAAAAGGAAAAGAAGAAAAAGGAACCAAAATTGAAAGGGGGCAACCAAGTATCGTCTAGTGAAAATTCACACACCGCACAGTCGAAGCCTAAATCTCCTTGTGTCATTTGCAATGGAGACCACTATCATCGAGATTGTCCCTGCATCCCTCGGATCTTAAGGCACTGGTCTCCTCATTTGCACAATCCGGTAGCATCAACCTCTGGCGATCATGTTGAATGCTCACCATCAACCAGTGAAAGTGAAGCACATGGAAAAAGAAGGAATCCTAAACTTCCTTTTAAGTTGTGTGAAGGCGATCACGCCGTCCACCGTTTTCCCTTCCTTGAAGAGGCTAAAAGAGTTTTGGATAATCGTCCAGTTTCACTGATACGACTTCCTCCTGGATATCAAAACCTCTTGCCGAGCCCTCCACCGATTGAAAATCTGGCTGGCCTGTCATTGTGGTCAGACGAAGAACCTATCATTGAAAATGAACCCTCTGAATCCATACCAGACAAAAGTCAAAGGGTCGATACGGTAGTTAACCCGGTCTTGCCTTCAGAGTGTTCATCTTCGAATGATACCGTCACTAAAGAGAAAAAGAACGACACCGTTCAAATTCTTTTCATCAACACCAACTCCAACGAGCTTGGGGGTAGTCCTCCCATTCCTTTACCACAGGAAGGAAGTTCATCAGAGTCATATCCGACCGTCTATTCGGTCCCACCATCAAGCAACCTAGTCATTTCCTTTGATTAGAATCTACTAGGTAGACCCCGGTTGCTAGCCAGTGTACCATTCAGAATCATTGTACAAGCTTACAAAATGGTTATAGCTGGTACCATCATTGATGAAGGGGCTTCTATGAGTATCCTTTCCTCAACTGCTTGGAAAGCGCTTGGTTCGCCATCGCTTTTTCCTGAAATGAGAAATCTAATAGGCTTCGACAAGGGAGCCAGTCGACCCTTAGGGATCCTTCCAAATGTGCCCATTACTTTGAGAAGGAAAACTGTTCACATGAACGTTATGGTAGTTCAAGGACCTTTAGATTATAATATACTCCTTGGACGCGACTATATTTATTCCATGGGAGCCATCGTCTCCTCACTCTTTAGAGTAATGTGTTTTCTGCATGAAGGCAAAATGGTCAAGCTCGTGGACCAAATGTCATTACCCGGATCACACATCGCAAATAGTCAAATGCCGTCCCTAAATGGTCTTTTCACGCAAGAAATGTCTCATCGGTCTCCAGTCTGTCCACCTGATGAGCGCAAGTGATTCAAGAAGGTGTGACTGAAACCCAGGGGGCATGCACCCTGGTCTGTTTCGGCAGGGAAACCTTAGGTATAGAGTGGATTTCCGTGAGGGATATATGAATAGTTTGGCAAACCCGTCCTTATAGGAAAATGGGAACAGGTTGGAATAAGATACCTTTGTCAAAGTTATGTGAGTGGAGGTGCGTCTATGCCATTCACCTTTGTTTGTTTCGATAGACATCGCCAAGGAAGCATTTTTCTTGGTAACCTGGAAATGTTTCACTATAATTGGGGGCATGCAAACCTTTCCGCATGCAAGTGAAGAGTGGCTATTTATTTTTTAAATTTTTTAGGACTTCTAACCCTTTAAACCCGTAAGGCTAGTCGTTTCATAACTCGCATAAAAAAAGGATCCGGGCAAAGCTTCAAAAGGTGCAAGCTCCATAAAAAATGGCATCTTGAATGAGACATTCTTATCATACGACTGGCGAGAAATGTTGTCGCAGAGTTCAAGCTCGTTAAACAATAAACTCTCCATGAGCAGTTTTAGCACATAGTTCAAGCTCGTTAAAAAATAAACATAAGTCATGAGCAAGTGTTTCCCCTAGCGTTTAAGCTCATTAAAAAATGAACCGGTAAATAACCATTGTGAATGCCTTATGGCCAGCTTTTGAGCCTTGGTCGTGTTCTCGCCATCACCTCCACTCTCTTTTTAGCTGATCATTCACCCCCATATGATTGTTTACCCCTTCAAGGAACATCTGTGAAGAGTGATTCTGTTAGCCATCCTTGTGACACTGTCGTGATTGGAAAATTTCAAATCTTAACTGGAATCAGCTGCTACCTAAAACCATCACTTGTTCCTTGAAAACGAGTCTTCTTTAAGCTATTTTCACCTGATTTGTAAAATATGAAAAGATTGCCAAGAGATTGGCCTCTCCGGCTCATTAAAAGGCATCAGAAGTGCTATCCCTCCTCTAGATTTTAATCTTTTGGGATCTGAGGGATTATTACACAAAATGATCGAGCGCTTGTCTTGTTCAGCTCGTTAAAACTATCGAAAATTCATCCCTTTTGTATTATTTTACACTTTTTTAGACTTAAGGTATTATACAATGAAAAACAATCTTTGGAGTCTTCTTTCCATTCTTTCAAACTCTCTAAAATTGAAAGAGACCAAGTTATCTTTGTCGTTAAACTCGTTAAAACTGAATAGCGACAAACTCATCCAAATGGACGAGAACGAGTTTCACTATCACTAGACTCGCTAAAATATAGCGACAGGTTCACCTGAAGGGTGGATTATAGAACAAGCATATGTTATCCTCCTCAAGCTTGACAAAAATAAAGAGGTACTGGTCAGCAATGACTGGGGAAAATTGGGAAGGAAACAAGAAGAAACTTTATTGGTAGCAAGTCGCTCTTGAACATGACACTTTCCTTCTGCATCCATGTCGGGTTGGGTTGTTC
>APFE031027009.1:157108-176108 GCA_000404065.3 Pinus taeda | reverse complement strand
GTGTACATTCACAGTGTTGGGTGATCTAGCATTGCTTGAGGTGAAGAAGGGCTTCCTAGCTGGAGGATGATGCTGGGTCAGAGCACATGGTTGTAATCCTCTTGCTACTTTTTATCTGAATAAAACTATTCTTGTTTCCTTCCATATTCTTGTGTACTTGTTTATATAGTATATGGTTAATGTACATCTGATCCTGCATTATTTATGAACTTAGATCCTTGTTTCTTGCATAGTAGTATGTTGCTGTGATTCTACAGGTCCTTTTGAAGCTAAGCAAACAAAGAGCAAGCGGCAAAACTCTATCAAGAAGGAGAGGAAATCGAGCGCAAGACTCAGGTTGGCCCTCTTGGTTCTCCTCTCATCTATTTTCATAAAAGGAATCAATAGTAGACCTTGATTGTTTGTTTCTAATATAGCCACCCATCTTAGTGGGAATAGCAGCATCCAAGTGGACATTATTCCCGGATAACAAGAAGGACCAAGAAACCAAGTTATGATATCATCTCGAGGGTAAGTATTATACGTAAAGTACATATTTTGAAGTACATCTCTTAGTGTAGCTTGAAGGACTGCTTGTCATTTTCATATCATTATGTCTTCAATAAGATGCATGTTTGTAAGCACTGAAAGTCATTCCATGTGTTTCCCCTATGTTTCTTACTTCACTTTCACTTGTTTAACCAACTGTTATCTCTACCATGTTGATTGATATGTCATGCTTGTGATCTAGTTCTAGTGTTTTCAAAGTTTTGACTTTGTGTGTTTGGGTTGTCTTAGCTATGTGAACACTCGTCACACTCACACACAAAGTTGTAAGAAGTGTTGCACAAGTGTCATCACAGTCATCCAAAATTATATCCCAAGTGTCACACTTGTCACTCTCCCCATTAGACAATCCTGCAGAGGGTCATGCTTTACCATTTTTGTCTTTTTCATTTGAGGTGTCTTGTCATCAAGTTATTCTAAGTGTGTGATCACAATGTCATGTATGCAGGAGTTCACTTTCTCTCACACTTAATCATTCTTCTTGAATATTTGTCGACAAGACAACCCTCCTTAAATTGGACTTCGACTGAGCTGCACTACACAGTCGTAGCTCCCAGTGACCTTGCACTACTACCCAAAACTGCATAGAGCTTGAGGCTATCCTCCAGGTAGCCTGCATTGCACAATTCTGGAAATGTGCTAATTGGTTGTCTCCCAAAACAATGTAGAAGTTGTCCCAGAATCCAATCCAGTCTGTGATTTCCCGCAACATCATCCATCAAGCCTCCCTCTAGTCAGCTGGAAAAAATTAACTGAGTTGTGACCCAGGGCTACACTGATCCCCAAAAATGTATAGAACTTGTATAGTTGTCTTCCTTGTACTATCTACCGAAACTGTACAAAACTGTGGGATATGTCTCTATTGCATGTCACTACACCGTCCTGATAAATTGCGCAGATATGATAGGTAGCTCCGCTACTGGCCTTCTCTTCTCTCCCTCTAGAAATTGCATAGTTTTGACTAGAACTTGCCCTGCTGCCCCACTCTACACTTAGCCTAGAAATTGTGCAGTCATGTCTGGGAGGCCCGGTTACCTATCCCGGACTATCTCCCAGAATTTTTCTATTTTCATTAGCAGCTCCCCGCAACTCGATCATGTCCTCCTCATGGAAAATACGCAGATTTTACTGCAAGTACCTCTTCCTACCAACCCTGTCTCCACCAAAGAAACTCCATAGATTCCCAACTAGACCCCCAGATGACTTGCCCAGTCCTCATCTTGAAATGCATAAAATTGTCCAGCAGTGCCCTGGACACCCTACCATGTCTTCCTACTAGGAACTGTGCAATTCTACCTCCCAGTTGGGTTCTCTCCTACAACTGTCACTCTTTTCTCGAATTGTGCAAATCTGCCCCCTAGTCACATCTACGTAGCTTTTTTCGATAGTGCCCTGAAGCCTCTCATCTTGAACTGAAATGTGTAATGTGAAGTTTCAGAGCCTTGTCCTCTCTCCCATTCACCTACACTCAGAACTAAAAGAAAATGCATCATGGTAGACTAGGAGATTTCAGATTTGATGTCATCTTGTCATGAGTGATTGCAAGAATAGGTACATCGATAGAAAATGGCACGAAAACAAATGTGGTGGAGAAGGAGCGTATGCTAAAATACTTGCATGCAATTGATTGTACAAACAAAGCACATCAAGCAGCAAGCGGAAGAAACACATGCATGAACCCGCCTTGCAAAGACTGAGATCATTGAAGACCCCGCAATAACAAGCTATGCAAATATGAAGACAAAATACATTCAAGGGCATATCCATCACTTAATAGCACAATATCCTTAAATGGACACCACAGTTAGCTACTACATATCAATAGTGTCATGTTGAGTTGTGTTATGAGTTGTCTCGACCACCTCACTACTATGATCCATAACTGTTGTAATAAGATGTAATGTAAAGTGAAATTCCAAGTGTCATTAGTGGAATGAAAACAAACATATGTAATGTAAAAAGTTATATGTAACGAAGTTGAAGAGTCATGAGGGTAGTCCAAGAGTCACAAAGGGGAATGTCAAGGGTCACCCAACCCTTTGCTATATATAGAACCTCATAACTCATAGAAAGGGATTTTGGGAGCCAAGAGTTTTCTAGGCATTGCTTAGAGAGGGCTTGGAGAGTATTGCGAAGATCTTTGGCTTCTCCACAATGCAAAGCAAGTATGTCTCTTTGGAGGAGAAGGCGGTGTTGACTGTAACATTCCATTATTAGGGCTAGTGGTTGTCATGGTTGTATGTATGGATGGAACTTTCACTTTATATAATATAACAGAGCCAACACATTTCATGCATGTGTTGTTATTGTAGTTCGACTATTATAGTTACTTTAACAATGTACGTAGTTTTAACTTATGCATTTATGTAGGGACTATTTTGTATGTGATTGTATGAATCTTATTGAGGTGTTTTGTTGGTTTAACTCATCACTTTGTATTGTCGACTATTCTTCTTTCTAGTTTTTGATCTCATTCAACTCATGTTTTCTTTTCAGGCTACATACTATTATGGGATTCTAAGGGACACAACTCTTTCCCCCTCCGTGTGTCAGAACCTCCCCAAGCATCTCTCCTGACTCATTGTAAGGTCACACACTTGCTTCTGATAAGGATATCTTTTTTACCTCTATGCGCTATTGCAGTTAAGTGATAGATTTACTGCCCACTCTTGGGATTCCTACTCCAAATGGTCTGAGGTCTAGTTGGGACTTCTTACCAGGGAGATCCTCTGACATGTTGGTGGGTCCAGCACCATCAACACAGTGGTAGTTAGTGATATACCAAGTAGAGAGTTGTTATTTTCTAGGCTTGGTAAAATACTTATAAAAAGGAAACTTGTGGAATCTTCTTTGGCCCGTTACAGACTCTCTAAAATTGAAATGCCACTAGGCATTAACTATTTGAGGTCTATCCCAAAATCAATGGAATAGTGGTTCCATCATTTGGTTTGAAGTGGAAATCTTAATGACATTCAGATTTAAATTTAGATATTCTTCCTATAGTTGATTTTCTAGACTAGTTCCAAGCCAATTTGAAAACAATTTTAAAAAATTGTGCTCCATAGTTGTCGTTCCAACACAATTTCAATGGTTCAGTACTTTTATTATTACTAGACTTCATCTATAGTACCTAGACAATTCGAGTATTTTAGTACTTAATTTAGTGCTTAAACATTGTTTAGAAGTCTTTTATTACTAAACTCATTCAATAATCTAGGTTCCACATACCATGATCAAGACACTATTAGTTTATTCAGCACTAGTTTAACAACATCAAATTTAGAAACATCAAATTTGGAAAATGAAAAATCAATCATTAAAAAGCAGTGGTCTGCCTACATCAAATTCAATAATTGAAAAAGATTAACATTAGTTTTTGATAATGGCAAGAGAATTTTATCACTCATTGTTTTTAATCTCTAGCCATCATTACAGAGTCAAAGAAAAGGTATGAATGAACTTTCATTTATTTTTATTAATGCAAAGAATGTGAGTAATAGAGTTTGATTAGTGGTCTTTTCCTCCATTCATTTTAAATATATGTTATTATGACTTAATGAGTTGTTTTCCTCATGCCATTTAAATGTGCCATCATGATTAATCTAAATTGTCTTATCTAAAAACGAGTTATGATTATTAGCCTCCTATCGTTATACATGCTTTGGTACTTCTACTCATCATTGTAAATTGACTTGATTCTCGTCATAATTCAAAAACATTGTCACCCCTTCCTAATCAGCCATTAGTTTGCCAAAACTATTGGATGGATTCTAGGAGCACACAATCTTCCCTCTTCATAGAGGAAGCAAAATTCTACACCCACCGAAGTGGTAGTCTCATCTGTTGAAGAAGTAATCCTTGCCATTGTTGCATAGCTGGTAGAAGTTGTTGAGAATGAAGAGGAATCTCCTATTTTCTTAGAAGGAGAAGAGGTTAATAACGTATTTTTGGGATCAGGGTCCGATAGAGGCATCAGAGCGGAGGGCAATGGAGGAGCTGGAGGCGAAGATGAAGCAACACATTCGGAGGTTGGACCGTTTGATTCAAAATAAGAGGAGGAGTACAAAGAATAGGATAAAATGGTTGATCAAAATATGGAATGGATATCATAGGGCCCATTGGCACTCCAGGGTTCCTTGCAGAGGATGCCAATACACATAGAGAAGCTATTAACGAAGTATGACCTTGACAGAGTGGTGAAGGTAGAAGACCATCTAGACATGTTCTACCTACATCTGTAGTCACTCGAGGTACATTATGACGATGTTGCATGCAGACTGTTTCCATGTACCTTGGATGGTAGAGAAACTTTTTGGTACCACAACCTTCCTGTAAACTCCATTCACTACTAGGGGATGTTAAAGAGAATTTTCCTTGAGAAATTTGATGAGGTAAAAAACCCCACCATGTTGTTAAAGGCGTTGGGCAGTCTCAAGATGGAGAAGAAAGAAAAATTGAAAGATTCTAACCATAGGTTTAATCATATACTTAACAAGTTCAGTGTAGACACTAAACCTCATGACTCCATCACAGTTGACTACTACACATCCACACTACTGACCAACATTGCGCAGTTTTTCAAGTGAGCTGTGAAACCAACACTTTCTGAAAATTACTAAGAAGCAATTGATGTGGAGAAATACCTTTGTGCGATTTGAGTCATTGTAGATGATGAACCAACTAAGGACTCCAAATACATGAGTAGGAGGTCTCATACTCCTATGAGTAAGCTAAAGGAAAAGGAAACAAGTGAAACTGAGACCCTTACATATCTCCTAAAGTCCTTGAAAACCAAAGTAGCAGAACTCAAGAAACAAACATCCGAGACAGTAGTGAGCAACAAACCTCCTAGATTGGCACAGAGGAAGAATGTGACATCAGGTAGCAACAATGTTCACCCGACTAACTCTACGCAATGCTTCAATGTTGTGTTCCAAGTGGACCAATTTTCAAAGGGTAACTTCTGCGCAATCCATGAAGAACGACATTCAAAGAAGTCTTGTCCATAATTGAACCAAATTATGGGCACTGTGGTTTCAAGGATGAATGATCATTTTAATGCAAATGAACACGTTCAGCCAGAAGATCAAGATGAAGAAGAGGATGATGCATCTGATGAATCTCTGAGATCTGGGCATGTGCTTAGCATGTATCAATGTCTTAATGTTTCCCAGAAGAAAACAAGCATTGAGAAGAGCACCCAAAACAAAATAATCGATACAACTTGAGAAGTCAAGGGGCTCCTACTACGATTGAGATACCGAAAGAAAAATTCAAATAACTGCACAAAACATTTGATCCATTGGCATCCACAACACAGAAAAGACAAAGCAAGTTCGGGAAGACAACTACAACAAAATATACATGCATGAGCAACAAACTCGAAAACACTCCACTGGAAAGTACAAAAACAAGTCTTCCCTCGGAAAACTCGTCGCATGTTCCCACTTTGGATCACAATATTGTTGAAGATATGAAGAAGACCCATGCAAACACTTCTCTATATGAGCTTACCAAATTCACGGGTCAGCAGGATATTGTTTTAAACACACTTGGGAAAACCTCCATAGACAATGTTGCCTCTCCCAGCAAGCGGCCAAGAAAGTCTCTTGGATCACTCACATCTATACTCAATGCGATTCGCATGGAAGAAGTGAACTCCCTCTACCCACCATTTTTTCTATCATTCAAAATATTTAACTTCAATGTCCATAATTGTTTGGTTGACTCTGGAGCATCAGTTAATGTCATGCCACTCTCCATTGCTAAACATGTCAATGTGCAATGGAGCAATACAACTGCGTAGATCATTGAACTTGACCAAACATGTGTACCTGCCAGTGGTAAACTCCAGAATGTGATCATAGGGTTATCGTCCAATGAACGAGTTCACCAATGCATTAACATTGTGATCGTGGACATCCCAGAAGCATATGGTTTATTACTAAGCAGAGACTAGTCCAAAAGTTGCAAGCATATTTTTCTATAGACTGCTCACACTTATGACTTCTATACCAGGGAAGAAACAACCAGATTTAGGGGTTGTTGAAGTGATACTTTAAACGCAATGTTACTCCCTTGAATGGTCAGAATGAACCGTTGGATTTCACAGAACTTCTATTTGGAAATTTCTTTTTGGAAACCTAGATGGGATGTTATCTTGCACATCTGAGCCCCACCCCACTAGATACATATTTGGGTCTCCTTCCTTGCCCAAATGATGGAAATGAAACTTGTACAATACTTTGTCATAGTAGTAGCAGTAGTGTTAGCAGTACTACCATGATAAGGTCTCCTTGTACAGATGAATTGTGGACCTTGTATTTTGATGGATCCAAAACACATGATGGCTCTACAACTAGGTGTGTTTTGATCAACGTAAGGTAAAGAAAACACTTAGTCTCAAGCCTCTTGGATTTCAAGTGCACAAACAATCCTGCCAAATATGAAGAACTCATCTTGGGTTTACAAAAATATCTAAGCCTCAACATTGCTACGCTGAAAGTGGTAGGTGATTGAGAGATTGTGGAACGACAGGTACATAATACCATACACTATGTCTCACCTCATCTTAAAAGTTACCAACAAGAGGTATAGTGGATTATCTCTAATTTCCAATATTTTAACATCATCTTTGTACCAAGAATGCCCAATGCAGTTGCAGATGCTCTGGAAAATGAAACTGTTAGGATCACACCACTTAGGGATAGATTTACTGTTGAAATTTTGTATAAGCCATCTATCCCTGACAACATTACTAATTTGCATGTCTTTTATCATGATGAATAGATACTACCTTTCATGGCCAAAAATTGGTGTCTTCAAGGATGAAATGATAGATGAAGACATGCATGATCATTCTTTGAAAGATACAGTTGTTGACAGGAAGGGCAACCTCATCACCAAGGGTGTGGTTTCACTTGAGAAGCTATATGACTTGTAGAACCGCTTCAAAGGGCCCAGGAACACTGAAACCCACAGTTCCACACTATTGCACGAATAGATTAACTTGGGATTAGATAGAGATCCAAAGTTTGTGAATCTCGGTACGTGTTGCACACCAAAAGAGCAACAAACCTTTGTTTGCCTTTTTAGATAGTACCATGATGTATTTGCATGGACATACAATGACTTGAAAACATATGACACATGGATAATCCAACACATCATTTCGATCAGAGAAGGGGTCAAGACATTTCATCAAAAGCTTAGAAAAGTTCATCTATCACTTGAACCCCTCATGCAGAAAGAATTGACAAAGTTTTTGGATGCTTGAATCATTTATAAGTTTTGTCATTCTACTTGGGTTTCAAACTTAGTTCCTATAAGGAAGAAGTTCGAGGAAATCCACCTATGCGTAGATTTCCAAAATCTAAATCAGACCTCGGACCAAGACAACTACCCTATGCCTTCTATGGATCACATCTTGGAGACAGTATTTGGAGCAGAAATGTTTTCTCTCCTTGATGGTTTTTCTGGATATAACTAGGTTCTAGTAGTAGAACCTGACAAACTTAAAACTAATTCCATACCAAGTGGGGTACATTCACTTATCGAAGAATGCCATTTGGGCTAGTAAATGTAGGGGCTACCTTTTAGCGTGCTATGGAAATTGACTTACGTAGACTCATCAGACAGAGCATGGTGGTTTACCTTGATGATGTGATAGTATTTTCCAGAAAATGGTTAGACCACCTATGCCATCTTAATATCTTTGAGCGATGTCAAAAGTACCGGATATCCTTGAACCCTAAGAAGAGCATATTCAAAGTGTCTAAGGGGAACCTCCTTGGGCATATCATCATGAAGAGTGGGATAAAGGTTGACCCAGACCGAGTTCTGACTATCATGTAGATTCATCACCCAATTAACAAGAAAGATATGCAGTCCTTCTTGGGGAATATCAACTTCCTCTGGAATTTTATCTTAGATTATGTGTAAAATATTAAAACTATCCAAGACATGATCAAGAAGGACACAATCTACAACTAGGGGAAGAAGGAAAAGGACATGTTCACCCATATCAAGAAGGTGATAGCAGATGCACCTACGCTATACAACCCATATTTCAACAAAGATTTCTTGCTTTATATTTTCACTTCTGACAATTCACTCGCTATAGTGCTCACTCAAAAGGATGATCTGAAGAACAAATGTCCCATTTCCTTCATGAGTGTGATCAAGCAGGGACTCAAGCTCAACTATCCTACTATGGATAAACAAGCATATGTTGTATACAGGGAGGTGAAGCATTTTAGACCCTACCTATTGAAAACTCATTCCATAGTCTTTGTGCCACACCCAACAGTCAGGTCACTGCTTGTTCAACAAGATGGGTAAAAGACGCACGTACTGAATGGCAGGAATACAAGAGTATGATCTTGACATCAGGGTAGTTCACACTGTCAAGGGTCACGGTCTTTGCAAAATTGTAGAAGAAGTGGTACATGCGCAAGAGGAAGAAGAAGAGCTTGTCAGTTGGGATCAAGAAATTGAAATGTACAATGTAGAGCAAGCACCACCCACTTCGCACACTAACTCTTGGTACGAAGAAGTGCGTCGATCCCTTGAGCATGAAACCATGCACTCTCACTTTTCCACATGGTAGAAGAGGGAACTTCAACTCAAAGCCTTACCTTACTAGTTGGTGCATGGAGTGCTTTACAGAAAGCACAATAATGGAATTTTGCTAAGGTGCCCAGAGGCATAAGATTCCGAGAGAGTTTTACGTGATATGCATGATGGAACAGTCGAGGGTCACTTCGCGGGTAACACAATGGTGCATAAACTCACGAGATGCAGTTTCTATTGGCCCATATCTTTTAAATATGCACAAGCGTATGCCCACAAGTGCCCGGTTTGTTAGCGATGCACCGACAAAACTCGAAGGTCAGCAGCCCCACTACATCCTATTGCAGTGGAAAAAGAATTCCAACAGTCGGGCTTAGACATCATTGGGGAAATCTTCCCACATTCATTAAAGCATAACCACTACATCCTGACTTCTATAGATTACTTCACACGGTGGATAGAGTAAGTTCCACTCAAACAAGTGAATGACTAGGAGGTCATCAACTTCCTTCAACAAAACATCATTTTGAGGTTTGGTGTTCCTGTATGACTTGTTTTTGACAATGAAACTTATTTCTCTTGATTGAAACTTATGATCTTGCATTGCAATATGGTATTGTTCTTAAAAATCCAGCAAACTACTACCTATAGGGAAATGGTCTTGCCAAATCTACAAACAAGAATCTCATTTGCATCCTAAAAAATACCATTTACCCTGAGTAGAAAAAGTGGCATTCCACTTTGGTGAATGCACTTTGTGATGACCGATTTACACCTAATCCCTCTCTGAACAAATCCCCATACTTCTTGTAAACATAAAAGAATCTATCGTTCCACCAAATATCTACTTTCCTACTCTCCAGCTATCCCAAGAATCTCTAGGCAAGCCATGTCTAGTTTCAGTGTAGGATGGACATTACACAAGTTATAGGAAGAAATGATGAAAGCGAAAGAAAAAAATTCAATCCACTAGAACTGTATCAAGAGATGGTTCGATCAAAAGTCTGCATGGAATGCCTGCTTTGCTGTGAGTGACTTAGTCTTAAAATGGGATAAACCCCATGAAGACAAAGGAAAACACACGAAGCTCCAGTCCCCATGGATTGGTCCTTTCACAATCTATGAAAAACTTGGCCAAAACATGTATCATCTACAATCACTTGATTGAGGATTAACAACCTTCCTGTTAATGGCTACAATTTAAAATGTTATATTAAATGATCTGGGGTCGCGCCTTGCCCTATGTACATAGTCTTTCATTATTTGTTTCATTGTTTTACTTTGCTATTTTCACTTCACTTCACTTTTCTTGTATGTCTTGTCAT
The DNA here is from genome assembly GCA_000404065.3 of Pinus taeda. Classification (NCBI taxonomy): domain Eukaryota; kingdom Viridiplantae; phylum Streptophyta; class Pinopsida; order Pinales; family Pinaceae; genus Pinus; species Pinus taeda. Next base: position 165,666 of record APFE031027009.1, on the reverse strand, counting down.
TTCTGTTTTTTTAAATAAGTTTTTTCCTATACCATGTTCTCACTTTTGAATAAGTATGTGGCTGAAGTTGAAGAGTCTTGTGACACTACAACACTTGCCCAATCCTACGTCTGTCTTTTCTATGCTTTGCTGTAACTTTTGGATGATGAAGCCTGGATGAAAAATATGATCTATTTGTAAGGGAGTCTCTAGTCAAACCATGAAGCTATGTCCAAACTGGGAAACCCCATGCCTATATTTAGTGTTCTGAACTGTGTGTCCAAGCTTTTCCAATGAGTAGAAACGGAGAAGGGGAAAGTCTAAACGAGCAAACCTAAATCAGAGGTCTTACATGCTTCTATGAAGGAAAAACCTCTTTCGATCTCAATAATTTGGGATCCATCTTCCACCCAAATAAATAAATAAGTTCCTATGCACATTCCTCTTTAAAAAAAAACTACAAAGGCGAAATAAGAGAAAATCTTCCTGCACAAAGACGTGAAGCATGCAACTCCATTGGGGTATTGACCAAGCTCGCTGGAAGTGGAGCACTGCTTTTGTTCCTACATGACTTTGTTGGGACACTTTCTAGGCCTACTTGCAGTGGAGAAACACTAGATATGAAAACTTATACCCTAAAAATCTTAAACTCGTGAACCAAAATACCCTTCCTGATTTTGAAACACTGTGATCTAGCTGAAAATTTTGTTGTGTTTAACTGAGTTGGTACAAGGTTAACCATGTCTATTCATGGGGTAAATGAGGAGGTTAAAGTAACCTACACAATGAATCAATACTCCCTAAAAGGCTAAGGCCCTGTACTGAAAATGTACCAAAATAGAGAAGTTGGTATTCAACCCATGTGTCACCAAGTGTTGTAGCAGTTGCAAGACCCTCCAAAATTTTGGCCTACATCAAAATTTGGGAGCCTTCCTTGGTTTTTCCCCTTGATGGCTGCAAACACTCGGGTTCATTCCATGAGCTCTTGTTGAGTCTTTACACCCCTTTTACTTGATCGACCATCGATCGTCTTTTGACATGTTGATTGTTATGTCATGCTTGTGAGTTTGTTATGGAGATTTTGAAGGTTTGTCTTTGTGTGTATGAGTTTTTCACCCTATGAACATTGGTTGTACTCACACAAAAAGTTTCACACACTATCGTGCTAGTGTCTTCATGATCGTTCAAAGATCTATCTCATGTGTCGCACTTGTCACTCGTAACCTTGATGTTGGTCTCACTGAGCACATGTTATCTTGTTAGTTTGAGGTTGTTACACGAGAATACTGTCCACTTGGATGCTTCTATTCCCACTAAGATGGGTGGCTATCTTAGAAACAAACAATCAAAGTCTACTATTGATTCCTTTTATGAAAATAGATGAGAGGAGAACCAAGAGGTCCAACCTAAGTCTTGCGCTCGATTTCCTCTCCTTCTTGATAGAGTTTTTCCGCTTCTTCTTTGTCTGCTCAGCTTCACAAGGACCTATGGAATCACAACAACATACTACTATGCAAGAAACAAGGATCTAAATTCATAAATAATGCAGGATCAGATGTGCATTAACCATATACAAGCATATATAAACAAATACACAAGAATATGGAAGGAAACAAGAATAGCTTTATTCAGATGAAAAGTAGCAAGAAGATTACAACCATGTGCTCTGACCCAGCATCATCCTCTAGTTAAGAAGCCCTTCTTCACCTCAAGCAAAGCAAGATCACCCAACACTGTGAATGTACACCAGAATACCAACAACACTTCTCTATAAGATACAAAATTGCACCCTCTGGATCTCTGTGATGAGGGATCCATATATAGATGATTACAGAGAGGTGAGTCATCTTTTGGGATCTTGATTAGTGTCTTCTTTTTGATAGTTCCTGCTTCCACTTGGAGAATGATGATCTCTTACTCATCCCTGGTTGAAAATGGAGTGGCAAGTGTCAGAGGGGAAGCTTCTGGAAGATTCCATGATCTTCCACCTCGCATTTTTGTCCCTACCATTTGTCCATTCCCTACCATCGCACCCCACAGAGGAGCAAATCAGTATGCATCGCACCCTGTCCATTGGGAAGGTGATATGCATCGCACGCTTTTCATTGAGCTTTCAGTATGGTCCAATTTTGACCATTTATGAGCAGTTTTCAATGGCGAACTTTTGGGAGATGATGTAATCAGCTGACCTTGTTCCTTTAGGCAGTGAAGCAACACTTTTAGGGACTTAGGAGCCCTTAGTTTATGGACATTTGTGATTGGGGTTGAAGTGCCCAAAAATGTCTATAACAGTTGCCCCCTAAAGAATGAGGTCGTTAATCTTTTTTGATGTCGGGTGAAATGCTTTACTATGAGGATCCGAAGTTTTTCCGAGCTGGGAGGCGACCTGTAATAAGATACAATACAATACATTATTTTACAACATTTTTTCATGATATAGCTGAGGCGGGCATTCCCATGCTCAGCTTTATAAACTCATTTTTATGTACATAGGACAGACGATCGTCTGTGTGATAGACTGATGATATGGACACATCATCCTTTGATTTGGATGATCATCTAATCGGCAATGATGTACACTGGATGTTTTTATATTCCTGAATATATCGCAGCCTGGATGGATGAAACTAGATGTGGCGTCTTCAAAACTCGTTCAATCTTCACTTGGAGTACAATTCGATCCATGTGAGAAATGTTTTGGAGTCGAACATGGAAAGACATCGCCTGACTACTAGCCAATGATGTAAGTTGTTAACAGGCACGAGATGAATCACCAATAATGACAATGACCCTCAAGGTACTACAGCACAATTTACGTGGTGCGAAAAGGGACTTGGCATCGAACACCACGTAAAATCTCTCGGTCGAAGGCCATTGATGTAAACATGTCGCCGAAAGTGAGAAACTTGCCATTGAGGCATCTAAGCTTCAAAGTACTGAAAGGGTTGTTCCTAAGTCAACTTCTTGGATAATGAGTTGATGTCAACAAGAAGCGACCCGTCATAGGAGGGCCTTAATGAATCCCACATCAACGACACGGAATGAAGCAAATGATTTTGGAGGTGAAAACAAACTGACGATATAGGGTTCAGGGTGACGGTCATGAAGGAATGAAGCATGAATGTATTGCAGTGGGTGAGACACAGGTGAATTGTCTGAATGACTTCTCTTGAAAATATTGGTGACACTGATGATGGATTGGTAGCGTTAACCCCAAAGATGGATGGTGTGATGGACCAATGGTGATGACCAGTGAACGGAACAACCCAACTTGGCATGGATGTGGAAGGAAAGTGTCATGTTCAAGAGCGACTTGCTACAAATAAAGTTTCTTCAAGTTTTATTCCCAATTTTCCCCAGTCATTGCTAACTAGTAACTCTTTATTTTTGTCAAGCTTGAGGAGGATAACATATTCTTGTTCTATAATCTGCCCTTCGGGCGAACCTGTCGCTATATTTTAGCGAGCCTAGCGACAGTGAAACTCGTTCTCGTCCATTTTGATCAGTTTGTCGCTATTAGGTTTTAACGAGTTTAACAACAAAGATAACTCGGTCTCTTTCAACTTTAGAGAGTCTGAAAGAAACAGAAAGAAGACTCCAAAGATTCTTTTTCATTGTATAATCCCTTAAGTCCGAAAAAGCGTAAAATAATACAAAAGGGATGAAGTTTCAATAGTTTTAACGAGCCGAACAAGACAAGCGCTCGATCTTTTTGTGTAATAATCCCTCCGGTCCAAAAAGATTAAAATCTAGAGGAGGGATAGCACTTCCGATGCCTTTTAACGAGCCGGAGAGGCCAATTTCTCGGCAATATTTTCATATTTTACGAGTCAGGTGAAAAGATCTTAAAGAAGACTCGTTTTCAAGGAATGAGTGATGGTTTCGAGTAGCAGTTGATTCCAGGTAAGATTTGGAATTTTCCAATCACGGCAGTGTTACAAGGATGGCTAGCAGAATCACTCTTCGCAGATGTTCCTCGAAGGGGTAAACAATCATATGGGGGGTGAATGATTGGCTAAAAACAGAGTGGAGGTGATGGCGAGAACACGACCAAGGCTCAAAAGCTGGCAATAAGGCATTCACAATGGTTATTTATCGGTTCATTTTTTAATGAGCTTAAACGCTGGGGGAAACACTTGCGCATGACTTATGTTTATTTTTTAACAAGATTGAACTATGCACTAAAATTGCTCGTGGAGAGTTTATTTTTTAATGAGCTTGAACTCTGCAACAACATTGCTCACCAGTTGTATGATAAGAAATGTCTCATTCAAGATGCCATTTTTTATGGAGCTTGCACCTTTTGAAGCTTTTCCCCGAATCCTTTCTTTATGTAAGTTAGGAAACGACTAGCCTTACGGGTTTAAAGGGTTAGAAGTCCTAAAAATTTAAAAAAATAAATAGCCGCTCTTGGCTTGCATGTGGAAAGTTTTTCATGCCCCCAGGTATAGCGAAGTAGAGTTTCCAGGTTACCCTTCAATTTGCAGACAAAACGTTTGTTCTATCGGGAAAGGCCTACCTTCTAATGGAGTTATCTTATTCCAGTTTGTTCCCATTTTCCTGTGAGGACGGGTTCGCTAGACTAGTCATATATCCTTCATCGAAACCTACCCTATACCCAGAGTTTTTCTGCCGAAGAAGACCAGGGTGCATGCCCCTTGGGTTTCAGTCACACCTGCCTGAATCACTCGTGCTCATCAGGTGGACGGACTGGAGATCGATGAGACATTTCTTGCGTGAAAAGACCATTTAGGGACAATATTTGACTATTTGCGATGTGTGATCCGTGGAATGACATTTGGTCCACGAGCTTGACCATTCTTCCTTCGTGCAGAAAACACATTACTCTAAAGAGTGAGGAAACGATGGCTCCCATGCAATAAATATAGTCACGTCCAAGGAGTAGATTATAATCTAAAGGTCCTTGAACTACCATAACGTTCATGTGAACAGTTTTCCTTCTCAAAGTAATGGGCACATTTGGAAGGATCCCTAAAGGTCGACTGGTTCCCTTGTCGAAGCCTATTAGATTTCTCATTTTAGGCAAAAGCGATGGCGAACCGAGCGCTTTCCAAGCAGTTGAAGAAAGGATAGTCACAGAAGCCCCTTCATCAATGATGGTACCAACCATGACCATTTTGTAAGCTTTTACAATGATTCTGAATGGTACACTGGCTGGTAAATGGGGTCGGCCTAGAAGATTCTAGTCGAAGGAAACAACTAGGTTGCTTGGTGGTGGGACCGAATAGATGGCCGGATATGACTCTTATGAACTTCCTTCCTACGGTAAAGGAATTGGAGGACTGCCCCCAAGCTCATCAGAGTCGGTGTTGATGAAAAGAATTTGAATGGTGTCGTTCTCTTTCTCTTCAGTGATGGTATCATTTGAAGATGAACACTCTGAAGGCAATACCGGGTCAACTGCTGTATCGACCCTTTGACTTTCGTCTGGTATGGATTCGAAGGGTTCATTTTCAACGATAGGTGCTTCGGCTGACCACAAGGATTGGCCAGCCAGATTTTCAACCGGTGGAGGGCTTGGCAAGAGTTTTTGATATCCAGGAGGAAGTCGTAATGGTGAAACCGGACGATTATCTAAAAATATTTTAGCCTCTTCAAGGAAGGGACAATGGTGGATGGCATGATCGCCTTCACACAACTTACAAGGAAGTTTAGGATTCCTTCTTTATCCATCTTCTTCACTTTCACTGGTTGACGATGAGCATTCAACATGATCACCAGAGGTTGATGCTATCGGATTGTGCAAATGAGGAGACCAATCCCTTAAGATCCGAGGGATGCAGGGGCAATCTCGGTGATAGTGGTCTCCATTGAAAATGACACAAGGAGATTTAGGTTTTGACTATGTGGTGTGTGGATTTTTGCTAGACGATACTTGGTTGCTCCCTTTCGACTTTGGTTCCTTTTTCTTCATTTCCTTTTTCTCTTTTTGCTTCTTTTTCTTCTCAGTTACTTGACTTTCAGCTTTATCGGCTGTATCAAGTGAAGAGGAAGGAGGAGAAGGAGAATCAGATGATGTAGAAGGTTGGGAGACAACTCTAGTGTCGTCTAGTTATTGATTAGACTGTTCAGGAATTATGGGATTTTGAACGACAAAGGTAGAGAAGAGCCAGACCAGCAAACCAATTTTCAATCCTGGAAGTGAAAAAATGGCCATATGGTGTGGACCAACATCTCCCCAAGAGGAGAAGGGACTAGGATTTCCTTCACGGGGAGACCCTTGGTTGGTAGACTCCATTTTCTCAACCCGAAGATCAACGGGTGAATTTGTGACGTTATTTCGATTAAAATAAAATTTTAGACGCTTGGACACAACTTGTTTTTTCAATTTTAAAGAGTCGAGAAAAAACAAAAGATGACTCTAGTCGCCTTCAATTTTTATTAAGCTTGAAGTGACAAGCGCTCAGAGGACCTTTTCCTTTAAGGAGTCTGAAAAGGAGCAAAATGGACTTCTCTGGAGATCTAGGCGGAGAGTATTACCAAACAAATCATAAAACTGCAGAATACTTTTTACGGTACGACAGTCAATCTTCTCGAATGATATGTTCAGTGCATTATGATCGATAGGGCGGCAGACACGGCTTCCTAAGGAAAAAGGATGTAGCCTATTTTGGTCTCCCAATATATACGCGATGGTATGTGGGAGCGCAAGTCCATACTGGCACTTTCCATCCTAGAGTGGAGGAATCACCCAACCAGCATTGAAAGCAACAGTTACCAGGCTTTACGATGTCGGAATACGTCTCTAGCCTAGACCTCTAGATGTTGTGCGTTAAGTTCCAAAGCGTTGTTAGATTCACTGGATTTATTTTAAGTTGATCTTGTTTAACAGTTTTCCTTTCAGGTTCACCACATGATGTATGTAAAATTCCTAAATGCAGTCTAAGATGATAAATAGATGTTTTATCTTCTTTCAGCAATGAAAATCCTAGTTACTAAAGAGAAGAAAGTCAAGCATCTTTACTTCACAAAGCACAGAGCACACGCTAATATGCACAGTCCTAAATCAAGCCAAGCATTCAAAATGCAAATGCACATGCATGTATTGGTTTTCAACTCTCTTAATGTGTAAATGATGCTAAGAAATCTATGTGCAAAACTGAATTACTTTTAAAGTGACTGTACTCAACAAGATTCTTTTTCAAAACGAAGTGAAAGCAAGAGAGACACTTTGCGACTTTGAAATGGAAATTTCTTTTCGACACTTTAAAACTAGTAATTCAAATCCTATGCAATAGTAACTGTATAATCAACTATATAAAACAATGGAATTGCTTTCTAAAACTGAAAACGGTAGCTACGACACTTTTAGATCTAGAGACAATAGTTCGACTATGCTACTTTTTGCAAAAGAGAACTAAAACGACGCACAATACATGGAAAAAATTTATAGTTCTTTGCACTAAGGAGGCGGAATAATGCTAGAGAAGGGGGTATTCACAGAAGTACACTAATTACAAACAACAAAAACTCTTGAATAAAACTCAAAATAGTGAGAAAAATCCACAGTCGGAGGGTAAATTCAATCCTCCCTAACCATCACATCTATTACACAGTGAACTCAGTATGCAGCGCACCTACTCCATTCGGGAAGTGCGATGCATATATGCTGCCTTGAAGGTAGGGTGCGATGGTTACAGTACGAGACTTTGAACGAGATTTCACTCACAGTTTGCAATCTAGTTCAGGTGTTTAAGCTGAATAAGTACAAATCAATGTATGTAAAACACAGGGGTGATCTAAGAGGTTACTAGAGCCACCACTCACCGCAATTAGATTGCTTGCAGATCTATTGTTTAATTCATAAAAAAAACACAGAGATTGATTGAAGTAGCATTAATATACTTTGCATTTGTATGACAAATGTAGTTCGAAGGCTAGCTGGCTTGACTTCAGGCTCTGTCTGTATGTTTATAAAAGAAACAAGGATAGATAGGCTAAAAAGTAATCTAGTTGCTCCCCAGTGGAGTCGCCATTTCGTTACACGGGAATAGTGTCCACTCGGATGCTGCTATTCCCACTAAGATGGGTGGCTATCTTAGAAACAAACAATCAAAGTCTACTATTGATTCCTTTTATGAAAATAGATGAGAGGAGAAACAAGAGGGCCAACCTGGGTCTTGCGCTCAATTTCCTCTCCTTCTTGATAGAGTTTTACCGCTTCTTCTTTGTCTACTCAACTTCAAAAGGACCTATGGAATCACAGCAACATACTACTATGCAAGAAACAAGGATCTAAATTCATAAATAATGCAGGATCAGATGTCCATTAACCATATACAATCATATATAAACAAATACACAAGAATATGGAAGGAAACAAGAATAGCTTTATTCAGATGAAAAGTAGCAAGAAGATTACAACCATGTGCTCTGACCCAGCATCATCCTCCAGCTAAGAAGCTCTTCTTCACCTCAAGGAAAGCAAGATCACGCAACACTGTGAATGTACACCAGAATACCAATAGCACTTCTCTATAAGATACAAAATTCCAGCCTCTGGATCTTTGTGATGAGGGATCCATATATAGATGATTACAGAGAGGTGAGTCATCTTT
>APFE031027009.1:113508-157098 GCA_000404065.3 Pinus taeda | reverse complement strand
AATAGCTTTACTAAGATGAAAAGTAGCAAGAGGATTACAACCATGTGTTTTGACCCAGCATCATCCTCCAGCTAGAAAGCCCTTCTTCACCTCAAGCCAAGCTTAGATCACCCAACACTATGAATGTACACCAGAAAACCAACAACACTTCTCTATAAGATACAAAATTCCAGCCTCTGGATCTCTGTGATGAGGGATCCATATATAGATGATTATAGGGAGGTGAGTCATCTTCTGTGGTCTTGATTAGTGTCTTCTCTCTGATGATAGTTCCTGCTTCCACCTGGAGAATGATGATCTCTTACTCATCCCTGGTCGAAAATGGAGTGGCAAGTGTCAGAGGGGAAGCTTCTGGAAGATTCCATGATCTTCCACCTCGCATTTTTGTCCTTACCATTTGTCCATTCCCGACCATCGCACCCTTCAGAGGAGACAATCAGTATGCATCACACCCTGTCCATTGGGAATGTGATATTCATCGCACCCTCTGCATTAAGCTTTCAGTATGGTCCAGTTTTGACCATTTATGAGCAGTTTTCAGTGGAGAACTTCTCGGAGATGATGTAATCAGCTGACCTTGTTCCTTTAGGCAGTGAAGCAACACTTTTAGGGACTTAGGAGCCCTTAGTTTATGGACATTTGTGATTGGGGTTGAAGTGCCCAAAAATGTCTATAACAGAGGTGTTTTTGTGTTGAGTCATCCTAAGTGTATGATCACAATGTCATGTATGCACAAGTTCACTTGCTCTCACACTTAGCCATTTTTCCTGAAAATCTGTCACCCAGACAACCCTCCTTCAACAAGACCCCGACTGAACCACACTGGGTAGTCTCAGCTCTTAGTGACCCTACTCTTCTTCCTAGAACTTCGCAGAGCTTGAGGTTGTCCTCTGGGGTAGCCTACACTGCACAATCCTAGAAGTGAGATAGCCGAATGTTTCCCAGAATTGCACAAAATTTGTCCCGAATTCCGATCCACTATACACTTCTTGGAGCATCACTCATCATGCCTCCCTCTAGTCTACCAGAAAACCTAAACTACAGCATGACCTAGGGCTTCACTGGTCTGCAAAACTACGCAGAAGTTTCACAGCTACCTAACCTGCACTATCTATAGAAACTGCACAATCATGTGAGTCAGGCCTTTGGTGCCTATCACTGCACTGTTCCAAGGAATTGTGCATATTTGTCTAGAAGCCTCCCTTACTGGGTTCTCGTGCTCTACCTTTGAAAATTGTGCAGTTTTGGCTAACAACCTCCCTGTTGCCCCGCTCTACACTCATATTGGAAACTACGCAAAAATTGCCTATCCGACACTGCCTCTCATAAATGCCAAGTTATGATCAACATCTCGTCGTAGCTCAATCCAACCCTACTTTTAGAAAATGTGAAGAAATTTCTACCAATGCCTCTTGCTACCTACCTTGTCTTCCTTGGAGAAACTATGCAGATCCCCAGTTAGATCCTCGGATGACCTGCCCAATCCTCATCTTGAAAACTACGCAATTTTGCCTCCCAACTTGGTTTTACCTTGAAGCTGTCACTATTGTCCCAGATTGCACAAATATGCCTGCCAATGACATCTGTGCAGTTTTTCCTGATAGTGCTCTAGAGCCTTGCATTCCAGCCTAAGCTATGCTCTATGCAGTTTCAATGCCTTGTCCCTCTCCCTATCACCTGCGCCAAGACAAAAAATAATGCATCATGTTAGACTAGGATATTTTTGGATTTGATGTCCTCTCATCATGAGTGATTGCAAGAACATGTACATTAATGAAACATGGTGCAACAATGAATGGGATGAAGAAGGATCTCATGCTAGAAGACTTGCTCATAGTTGAATGAACATACGATGCACATCGAGCAACTAGAAAAAGGGACACATACATGAGCACCATCAAGAAAGACCAAGACCATCGAAGACCTCTCACACTTTTCCATGTGAAGGTGAAGACATGTTACACCGAGAGCACACCCATCACTCAACAGCACAACATCTTGACACAGACACCACAATCAGGTAGTACATGTCAGCAGTGTCATGTCGAGTTGTGTTATCAGTTGTCTCAGCCACATCATTACTATGTGCCATACTTGTTGTAATAAAATGTAATGTAATTTGAAAATCCAAGAGGTTCACATATCAATTTGAAGAGCCACGTCAATTCCAAATTCATAAGAAGTCAAACAATCGTGAGGGAAGTTGAAGTGTCACAAGGGTCAATTATTCCCCTTAGCTATATATACCCCCTCATTGTTTGAGCAAAGGAATTTTCACCTTGGCTCCTACCACATAGCCTTGATAGTTTGTAGTATATTCTTTGAGGAGAAAGGAGTGGCTCCAATGTCCCACTATTGGGGCTAGTGATGTATGGTGTATAGATGCGTCTTGGAAATTTTTCTTAATTTAGAAGCCTGTCTCAAGCCAACACATTTTCATGCATGTTTTGTATCCGTTTGTAAGGCTATTCATTAAACCTTTGTAATGCATGTTTTCTCAACTTGTACTAAGATAGTTGAACTACTTTGGTTATTTTAGTACTTACATTGTTGAAGATGTGTTGTTTTTTTAATCACTATTGTCTCATCTGTGTGGACTATTCCACTGGACACTAGACAAACCATCCTTGTGTTTTCTTTTTTTTTAACGACTGTGACCCCAATGTGGACTAATTCGTTGGACAATGTACATGATTTCCCTTGAAATTTGGTTTTCATGAATATCACATCCACTCTGAACTATTCCGCTGGATGATGGAAAGGCTCTTGTTGTTTCATGTGTGTCTCTCCCTGGGTGGTACTACAACCTATCATTTAGAGGTTTACTTTTAATCTCTCCCTTACAGTAAGAGAACCCGAATAAAAAGTTACATTACACACTCACTAGGGATACTCACCTCGCTTTCTTGAATTTACAAGCATAACACTCTCATGTGTTGAACAACAAGAGCTAAAGAAAATCTCTAAGATAGTGGCAATCAAGCCATAGTACTAGATGGGACTCCCACACCAAATGGTGTGAGCTCTAGTTGGGACTTCATACCAGGGAGATCCCCTGAATGTTGGTGGGTCCAACACCATCAACAATACTCTTGAGTGGAAATTAATAGGCTTATTCACATCAACAAGTTTGATAAGAGTAGTGAATGACTTTTGAACTTAGTTTTAATACAAATACTTGAGTTTGAATATTTGGTACTTCATTTAATACAAGGTTGATATTAGGATTAAATACAATGTGGATTGAATAGTTGGATATGTACCTAAAACTGTGATACTTTATAACTCTAAGACTATGAACCTTGGTTGACATTTAAGTGAAGGGAAATTAATATAAACATATAAAACCCGTAACATTTTTGGCATCATTGCTGGGGAGTTGCAAACGGTCCAGGTAACATTTTTCTTTTAGCAATTTGGTATATTTATTTTTGTGATATTAAAATTGTAGGGAAATTAGTGTAGAGAGAGTATGATAAGATGCAAGTGAAGAGCCACACATCCACTATGGTGGGGTTGCTCCAAACTTTGGTTGTCCCTAATTAATTTCCTTAGTTCTTTTTCTTATGCATAGAACCAGAGGTAGACCTAGAGATAGTAAAGGAATATTGATTCAGAGTGACAAATTTCCTTCAGATTTGTTTGGTCCTTCAAAGAACCCCCCCCCCAATTAACCCTGATAATTGTTATGAGTACATCATCGAGAGAGGAGAAGGTTCTACTTTATTAATTCCCTCAAATAAGGAACCATTTCATACAGAAAAGACAATATAGTTTTAAGGCACATTACAACAAGAACAACCTATATTGGAATTAGTTGTGGAAATATAAAAAGTACCAATACCTCGGGAGGTGTAAATTTCACAAGCAGAGTCTATAGTGAGAGCACCTCAGACAGACTTAGGACCTGTTCACATAAGATCTAATTCAACTAAATCTTCTTCTAGTTGGGATACTAAACCTCATTCTATTGCTTTCAAGAACTTTGGAGGAATGGCTGGTAGAGAAGATGAAGATAATCTAAACAATGACAACATTAATGGTAATGGTGGTAGAAGGGATGGACCTAGGGGTGGACCTGATGAAATTGAACATGAAGAAGAAACAAAGACAATGTTTGGATTTCCAATCTTAGATGTCACAAGGAACATTACTATGAATAACATACCTTTGGCATCCCTTCCACTTTTCCATGGTATGCCTTCAGAATATCTTGATTATTTTTTGTTTGAGTTTGATATTCTTTGTAGAAACTAAAATTATCATGATGATGCACACAAAATCAAACTATTTCCTGCTACTCTAAAAGATTAATCCCTTGGGTGGTTTATGATCCTGGTGGAAAACACCATCTATTCATGGGCTGAGATGAAATATGTTTTTCTCAAAAACTACTAAGATTACTATAAAAGTAGAGACATCAATAATATTTTTAGGATGTAAAAAAAGGAAGAATAAAGTCTAGAAGAGTATCTTGAAAGACTCCTCTATAATTTTGACAAGTTTTGAATAGGTAATTTAGATGAGATAGCCATTAGGATTGTCTTCTTAAAATAGATAAGGGAAAATTGTATTGAAACCTTAAACCTCTTAAGCTCACGAGACATCTACAAGAAACCTTCTGTTGAGATAGTTGAACTTTGTTTAACCTATTATAGAAGCCAAGCTAAAGTAGGCAGAAGAATTCATGATAGTTCGAGAGACTCTTTACCTAGAATTGCTAAACCTTTGCAGGGAGGAGTTACTCAAACTGAGCTAGGGAATATTTTGGAAAACTTTAAGACAAACGTTCTAAAAAATATTAGTGACCAATTAGATACCATTAAAAGTAAAATGATGCAAATTGAGGGAATCGTACTTAGTCATGATGTTTCACAAATGGGCATAAATGTTGACCCTACAAAGATTGAGGTAGTTTCACAAATCCCAGTTCCAACTTCACAAAAAGAGGTAAGAAACTTTCTAGGGCATGTTGGGTATTATAGAAGATTCATTGAAAACTTTACTATACTTACTGCTCCTATGTTCAAATTATTGGCTAAATATGGTGATCTTTCATGGGATACTGACTGTTAAAATGCTTTTCAGGTACTAAAGGATAATATTTCAACTGTGCCAGTATTGGGTTGACCTAACTAGTCCATCCCGTTTGATATTTTCATTGATGCATCAGATATATCCCTTGTAGATGTGTTGGGTCAGAGGGAGAATCAAATTTCATATGCTATTTATTTTGTTATCAAAAATATCTCACCTACAGAATTGAATTATACTGTCACTTAAAACCAGTTGTTGCTAGTAGTCCATGCCATTAACAAATTCAAGCATTATATTACAGATTATAAAAAAAATTCAATACTAATCATTCAACTATTATATTTCTTGTGAATAAGCCTATTACAAATGGTAGAATCACAATATGGCTACTTTTTCTTCATGAATTTAATATTAATGTGATTGATAGATCTAGATGAGACAATTCAGTCGCTGAATTTTTGTCCAGGATTAACATTTCACAAGATGTTTCCCCAATTCCAGATGATTTTCCTTATGAGAATCTATTTTCTATTTCCACTCATAATCCTTGGCTTGTTGATGTGACTAATTACCCAGTGTCAGGAAAGCTACCACAAAACTTATCTCCAAGAAAAAACATAAGATTATTCAGTTGAGTGCTAATTATTCATGGATAGAAGGAGATTTTTACGGCACTGAACTAGATATAATTATGAGGAGATGTGTGCGGGAGGATGAGATGTATAATGTCTTGAAAGCTTTCCATAGTGAACCATGTGGCAGGCATTTTGCGGATAAAAGGACGACTTATAAAGCGCTACATGCTGGCTATTATTGGCCCACCCTTTTTAAAGATACTAAGAAGTTTGTTACCAGCTATGATGGTTTCTAGAGGACGGGAAAACCAGTTTCAAGTGATGATATGTATCTTCAAACACAGGTAGAACCATTTGAAAAGTGGGAATTATATTTTGTGGACCTATTTATCCCATGTATAGGAAGAAGAGGTATATCCTAGTCTATACTGATTATGTGGAAAAATAGGTAGAAGCCAAAGCTTTATATTTTACTAGTGAAAATCATGTTGTGGATTTTCTCTTTGAAGATATTTTTACTCATTTTAGAGTACCTAGGGAGATTGTCAATGATTAGGGCACACAATTTACTTCCGTGCTAGTAAAAGCCACATTAGAGGAAATTTTAGCCTAAAAGTGCTCATGAAATTTTCACGTAATTTCCATGCCATAATATGTAAAACAATCAAAATCATTTAAATTTAAAAATAGGTACATGTAAATATTTTGGATGGAAAATAAGAAAAACTACTTTTATTAATAGTATTTTTAGCTTATATCCTTATAGGTTTACTCAAATTTCAAGTGTAGATACTCATTGGATACGGAATTAAATTCCGCATCCAACGAGTACCCATCATGCATACTTTTGAGAAGAACCACATCAATAAAAAAATGAATATATATTAAAAAAAAGTGTTGAACATGCTATCCTAATATATCTTCAATTTTTATCAATGTGGGTCTTCTCAAAAGAATGCATGATGGGTACTCGTTGGATGCAAAATTTAATTCTGCATCCAACTAGTGTCTACACTTGAGATTTGGGTAAACTTATAATGAGATAAGCTAAAAATATAATTAAAAAAAGTAGTTTTCTTCCTTTACCTCCAAAATTTATACCTCTTATTTTATTATTTTTCCTTAGGAGGCCACTTTTAGGCTGGAATTTCCTCTAATGTCACTGAACAATATCAGATTAGACAATGAAAGTCTACACCATACAATCTTCAGGCTAATGGTTAGGTAGAATAAACCAATAACATATTGGAATATATTCTTACTAAAATATTTCAGTTTCATCATGGAGACAAGGTTGAAAGGTTACCATAAGCACTGTGGACCTATATAATAACATCAAGGAATTTCACTGGGTATACTCCCTATGAACTGGTGTATGGGAAGTAGGTGCTTCTACACATTGAATTTCAGGTGAAAACCTTAAGAACTATCGCTCAATTAGGGATGGATATGAATGAAGCTAAGAAACAGAGAGTCCTGTAGTTGAAATAACTTGATGAGATTAGGTAGGACTCTCTCTAGAAGACTATCTTGGTATAGGATCAGAGGGTTCATTGGCATGACAAGTAAATCAAAAAGAAAACTTTCCAACTAGGAGACTAGGCATTATTGTATGAAAGTAAGTTCAAACACTTCAAAAGGAAATTTTCAACTTGATGGTTAGGACCCTATGAAGTGGAGGAAGTTTATGACAATGACTCAGTCAAAATCAAGGCCATTGATGATGATATGACTCCAACTTCTTCCAGTTATTCAAACTGAACTTTTTTTATTAGTATAATATGTGTGTGTGTGTGTGTGCATGTAATATAAATATAATGGGATTGATTTTTAGTTCCTTCATAGGCCTACATAGAATAAAAAGGAAATATGTCAAGTGTAAGTTTATTCCTTTATTTAGACTTGACAAATTATTTATGGAAAAGGACACCCTAGAGTCTACTTGAGGATTTTTAGACTCCCTAAAATTGAATGTTGAGCATAACCTAACCCATGCTCATTAAAAATAATGGTACGATAGTAGTTAGGGATCTTCCAAGTATAGAGTTATTATTTTCCAGGCTTGGAAGCATAATTACACAAAGGAAGCCCCATGGAGTCTACTTTTAGTATCTTTAGACTGTTTAAAGATGAAGAATCCAAGCAAACACTGACCTAAGCTCGTTAAAATTGCATGGGACAGTGGTACTTATGGATATACCAAGTAGAGAGTCGATATTTTCTGGGCTTGGTAGAATACTTATAGAAAGGAAACTTGTGGAGTCTTCATTGGCCTATTTCAGACTCATTAAAATTGAAATGCCACTGGGCAGTAACTATTTGAGGTCTGTCCCAAAATCCATGGAATAGTGGTTCTATCATTTAGTTTGAAGAATAATTTTAATGACAGTAAGATTTCAATTTAGATCTTCTTCCTATAGTTGATTTTCCATACTAGATCCAAGCCAATTTGAAAGCAATTTTAAAAAAATGTGCACAATAGTTGTTGTTCCAACACAATTTCAGTGGTTTGGTACTTTTGTTGCTGCTAGACTTCATCTACAACACCTACAATATTCTAGTATTTCAGTACTTAATTTAGTACTTAAACACCGTTTAGAAGTTTTTGATTACTGAACTAACTTATTAATCTAGGTTCCACATATCATGATCAAGACACTATCAATTTATTTAGCACCAGTTTAACAAGATCAAATTCAGAAGCATCAATTTTGGAACATAAAAAATCCATAATAATTTAAAAGTATTAACATTATTTTTTTATAATGCTAAGAGAATTTTATCACTCGTTGTTTTTGAATCTCTAGCCATCATTACACAGTCAAAGCAAAGGTATGAATGAAATTTCATTTATTTGGATCAATGTAGAGAATGTAAGTAATAGAGTTTGGTTAGTGATATTGTCCTCTATTCATTTTAATTATATGTTATTATGACTTAATAAGCTCTTTTCCTCATTCCATTGAAATGTGCCATCATGATTAATCTGAATTGTCTTATCTAACAATGAGTTATGATTAGTAGCCTCTTATCATTATACATGCTTTGGTACTTCTACTCATCATTGTAAATTGACTTGACTCTCATCATAATTCAAAAACATGGTCTCCCCTTCCTAATCGATCCCATTTGTCTATTTGAATTGAAATAAAGAGAGTGGAATGTGAAGCCTTTTACTCCAAATTCCATAGCCTCTCTGCAGTCAAGTAGGGTGATCCCCCAATTCCTCGATTTCCCTTGAAATAATTTTTACTGCTGGAATGGGGGCTGATAGGCACGAGCCTACCTTCACCTAGTTATGCACTAGCACTGAATATGGTGTATGCAAATCTAAGTTCGAAGAAAGAGGGTAAACGTATTCTCTATAGAAGTTTCACGGATATAATAAGAGGGTCACCACTAGATATGCACAAAAATTTGACTGAAAGACAACAAAGGTTGGAGATATTGAGATTAAGATAACAGATAAATTAATTTCAAGGTGATGGGTTTATGTCTGAATGGTAAAAATTATTTCAAAAGGTTCCATTTTGACTCGGAAGACTACTCGAAATTTCTTATACTGACATACAAATCTATCAATTCATCCAAAGGAGTCCTCAGTTGCTACATTACAGATGAGTGGTGGCCACTGTTGGGTGTGGAGCCTAATTATCTTCCTTATTGTTCAAAGGTTTTTCTTTCAGTTGCATTGGATCCCTATTCCTAACAGTGTTGTTCATTAGGAAGATGATATGATGGTAGAAGTTATGTTAATTTAGGGTTTTTACCCTAGAAGGCAAACCTCAGTTTATATGAGGGAATTGTATTACGACTGTGTACGATTATTCTGATCGAGAGAGAGAGAGAGGAGGTTGTGTGAGAGTGAAGGGGAAATTACAGTGGATCTGCTATAGGTTGTATCTCTTTATTTTGGTGGATAATACAAAAGGAAGGATTGGTTATTTCTCCATGGACATAGCCCAAATTCTGTGAACCACATATATATGTCTCTCTTGTTTTATGCGTTTATTTATTTGTGTTTCCACAATATTTTATGTATTTAATTACTCATTTAATTAATTTCTAACAACTAGTATCAAATCCAAAGGTTTATTTGGCCAATAAACTCAGATGAGAGAAGGGTTCCTTGTTCAAGTGGGAGGACTGACATAAGATCTTAGGTTTAGGGTCAAGAAATTGAACGACCAAAACTACTAGATGTGGAATATGCAAATGGAATATTATTTGCATCACAAATATTTGTACCTACCATTGAGTGGAAAATCAAAGGAGACGATGAGTATGACGAACATAGAATGGGATATTCTCGACAGAAATGCACTAGGAACAATACGAATGTGTCTCAAAGCATTGATGACATTCAACATTTCAAAAGAAATGACAACAAAAGTTTTAATGATGACATTGGACAAAATATATGAAAGAACCTCGGCCTCAAATAAGGTCTTTATTATGAAGCATCTATTTAATATCAAGATGTTATAAGGTGGATTTGTTGCTGATCATTTAAAAGAAATTTAACATGGTTACCAGTGAGTTAAGTTCTGTAAGGGTAAATTTTCATGATGAAGTTAGGTATTTGCTATTTCTGTGCTCATTTCTAGAAAGTTGGAATTACTTGGTTATGGATATTAGTAACTCTATCTTTGGATCTAGTACTGTTGTGGCCACCAACAACCCCCTCCTTCTTTAGTATTAGCAATAATATAAAACAAGTGGGGACCCTTAGTAAAAAATTCCAATTTTTTTTTTGTATTTTACTCCTTAAAAATACATCGCATCGCGAGAAGAAACTAGAACATTTCTTTATGAGCACAATAAAAAACTGCGAAAAAAGCGACGTGAAATTCATAGCATCACATGCATTAAGAAAACGCCCATAAATGAATATCTTAAGAAATCTCCGATGGCCGATATGCGACATCGAATATTGCAGCATCTTCAAACAACACACAATTATTTAACACAATCTGCAATCTTGCGATAAAAGCGATGCTACGATGCGGCGATGCTGCAATCTGCGATCTGCGATCTGCGATATCACAATCTTAACAAAATTTGATAACGTGATAACATAATGTAAGTTGCAAAAATAGCCCATCGCAAATTTTCCTTGGCTCAACATTCAAGAAAAGCTGTCCATAAATCAAAAAATTGGATACGCACCTTAAAGAAAATTAATGAATGTACGCCAAAGTGTTAATGAAGAACAATTTTGTGTTTGTCAAGAGAGTTAGTTCACAATGGGTAACATTATTTTGTACATTCATAGAGCTCAGAGCTTTCGCATCAATATTTATTGTCATTACTCTTTTCCTTCGTGTGAACTACAGGTATGAAAAACAGGAAACATCTAAGGAAAAACGGAAAGTGCCAACACTCGGAGACAGAGAAGAGATGCCCTCATAAACGGATACCGCATGCAATGCAACCTCAGATTCCAGAGTATTTCTAAATAGATGCTGACATTAGTAGCTAACTCAACACTTAGGGTCAAAAGCTCACAAAAGCAGCATGTTTACAAAAAATCCTGAAGCTTATACCCCGCAAAGAAAATTTTTCAGTAAGCAAGGTTCCTAACTTGCTTAGTCATTCGCAAGTCCGGAAATCAAGATAGCAAAAGCAAAAAGCAACTAGCCGACTCTTCCCAGGCCAATGTTGAATGCTTGCAACATTAAGGAGCAAAAACAGAAATAGTTAGGAATTAGATTCAATTTTTTTTAGAAATAAGTTTGCTTAGATAAAGGGCGGTCGTTTAAACCGTATCCTAGATTTATGTAATTAAGTTATTTTAGTTAGTAGTATTTAAACCCTTCTCATGCATTTAGAGAAGGGTCCAGGAATTTGTTAAAAAATTATCCTCAGAACATGCACTTCTGCACCTCAGAGGAGGTTTTGATGAATGAAAGGATCAAGATTTATTAATGTTTGCATTTGATATCTGCTACTGATGTTGCACTTCTGTACTCTTAGTAGATATTAGAAGAAGGAGAGATAAATCATTGTTGCTTGAAGCTTATGAGTAGGACCAGTCATAAATGGTACTTTTATCTCTTGACCATTTATGCTTATATTCTTAAAGAAATATACAGTTTTTAGTTTCTTACATATTATTACATGAATGTTTGTGTTACCATTTGGCACTTTTGTACAGTGGAGCCATTTATTTATGTTTAATGTGTGAATAACTTATTATGCGATATGCTATTCACAACTGTTTTGCCTAACTTTTTATGCAAAGTGGTTCATCTTAATTGATTTCCATTCTTATAATCACTTAATGATCATTATTACCAGTTATTATATGAAATATCTTTAGATCGCATAATTGAAGAATTACATCCCGGGTTAGCATAGATTAGATGTGTTGTTTTCATTAGATTACAATAGCATAGAGTTAGATTAAAGTAGTTTAGATAGGAACTTTTAGATCTGCAACATCTGATCCTGCACATACTCAGACACACCCTTAGATTGGGAACCTGGTCCCATTATCCCTGGTTGGACCCGCTATACCAAACGGATAAGGAGTTGTCAACCAAGGTCTGGACCGAGCGGTTATCCCCCTTGTTGTGGACCCGATTTTTGGGGCTTCAACAGCTTCCCACATTTTGCGCATCTGGGGTAAGAGAGTAAACACACGTGTATAATGGCCATGTACACCACAACATTCACAAGGCTTATTCATATGAATAACCTTGTTCAACTTGGGTTGGCTGCCCTGTTGCTAGTTGTTGGTGTTAGGCTAGTTCCCTGGGGTTCACTAGGTTGGTTACCTTGATTACCCTTATTACCCTTGTTACCTTCCCCTTATTCGTTTTCCTCGAATTTTGGGGATTGGTCACACTCTACTGCACAAACACTTGACCCTAAGGGGGTGGTGGTTGTTGGGGCTGAGGATGCATGGGAGGCCGTGACACTAATGATTGAGGGGCTAAAGCGCTCGGTTGTGCATAAGGAGGAGAAAGAGTTTGGTAGACAGGTTGGGGTCCTAAAAACATGTTGCTAGCAAGAGAGGCATAAGTGTTAGAGGTACTGGTGCCCCCGTGTGAATAGCCATAACTTTTCTCAGTGTATGGTGAAGGATGTGAAATGGTTCCAACGATATCATTGGTAGCGTGAGATTCCCCCAGGCACTTCCAGGATGAGGGAGGTCTGGAATGATGGTATAGACATAACCGGAATGCGCATAAATCAGGTCATATCGTAGAGCAGTTTAGAGAGCTTCTTCCTCTGTCTGGGGAAAATGGGATGTGACATCTGTTCCAATGGGTGATAAAAGGCTCCTAAGAAACCAATCTAGGTAGACATAGTCTTCAAAGGGCGGGGCATGGCATGTGATCCTCCTTCGATGCCACTATTTAACATGGGCGGAAAGGCGAGTGGAAGAGGACTGATGAAATGAGGTCAATAGATCTATACTAGTGTCATACCAGAGAGGCAATTGGAAATATGAAAGGAACGCTTTAGCCAGTGTCGCGAAAATGGAATGAGATGCGGCGGGCTGGTCTACATACCATTTTGTAGCATCTCTAGTGAGTGTGCATTGGAATAGGCAAAGACAAATGGAGTCGTCGGTAATGGAGTTGGACGAACAACACATGTGGAACGATCGAACATGGTTGGTAGGATCCTCTCCAACATTACCCTCAAACTTTGGGATATCTGAGGGAAGCTTAGTTGGAATAGTAGGCCAACCAACATCATGGTGTATGGAGTTGTTTATCAACTGGTTAAAATCCAGTAGATTTAACCCAGCCATAAAAGGGAGCATGGGGGCTACCGAAACAGTTCTTGAGACTATTCCACTTGATGTGAACACCGGGATAGAACCGAAGCCAACACCAAGTTGGATTCCTACACCAGTTGTGGGTCCAAACATGGTGACGATATGTGGTGAAGGAGGCTTGGAATCAAATGAACAAGGAGAGGAGACTGTATGGGGACTCGGAGGGCTATGAACTCGAACCCAATGGGGAGGGGTAATATGCCCAAGTGGAAACTAGGGGTGAAGGCCTAATAGTCTCCATGACAAATGCCTAGGTGGCGCAATGGTGGTAAGACACACATGACATGGAAATGGTGAAGGGAGATCAACAATATGCGTTTTTCTCAATGAGGGGAGATAAAATTATTATGTATAGTTTTATCTTGGAGGTGTAAACTAAGCACCCTTTGCTTAAGGTGTGTTTGCGTGTGTAAATGTATTTATTGATTAAGCCCATATTGTGTTTGTAAAAAAGAAAAAATCTTGTTGAAGATAAACTAAAATTAACAACATAAAATGAATAGCAAAACAATTAACTAAACCCCACCCAAACTGGGTTTTCAAACATTGTGTTGGTTGGTGGCTAAATCGATGGAAAACACACTAAAAAGGTCAAGATATCTAATTGTCAGTGTGATTGGTATCAAGTGACACTAGGCTACTAGAAAGTGGTGCAACAATAGCAAAAAACTAGAGAGGGAGATTGTTGCAAAAAGTTAGGGAGATGGGTGAAACACCTAGTGATGGGACACTAAGTCCAATGACCAAACAATTTTTAATATGAAACTATGGATGGTGACAACCTATCTTTATAGATATGAAACATAAGGGTACAGATCTAGAAATGTGGCTGAAAGTGTTGTAGAAACTCAAACTACTCACTCAGCTAAACTCCTCCTATAAAGGTGTAAGTGTACTGAAGCCTGGAGGGGCTAAATTCAACTTCGACGAGTAAATCATAGTAGATCAAGGCCTAAGTGGGATAAGGCATAGGTCAAACAACCCAGCAGATATCTCTCGAAAAAATGCAGAAATAGATCTAATAAAAACCCAAAAACCCTAAAATCGCAGGTACTAACCTGTTCTTAGGTGAGATCGTACTTTTTGGGCTGAAAGGTGCACTCTAGACTCCAAATCGCACATTTTTGGCTAAAAAGTTTGATTTCTTCTCCTTGATTCTCGGTCAACAAATCTCATACAAAATTTCCATCTCTGTTGCAGTTGGTTCCTATGACCTGCGGAAAAGACCAGAAAGCTTGTGGAAGTCAGAAATTTAATAGATCTAGGATTAAAAAGAGGAAACATTAAAAGATTGAAAAAATAAGAAACCCTAAGCTGAAAACTGAAGGTCACCTAGGTTTTTGGATCTAAAGTATAAAACCATTGGAGTCGCCAATTTTGTTGTAGTGTTTTCTTCTCAAAGATGTATGAAAAGGACCCACTTAAGATTGTGGATGAAAAACAATATCAACAATATAAATGGTTGCTAAACATTGTAGATCTGTAGCAATTTATAGAAACAAAACCTGCCAAAATTTTGATCCATGCCACAATCATAGTTAAGCAGAAAAAACTAATAGTAATAACTCCGATCATCCAATAGAAACTAGATATACAAAGAATAGTTTTATTATAACACCTGTGAAGGGAACAAATAAATGTTACTAGTCCCTCTCTATGGGATGGGCTCTTAATAATGAATGGTAAACCCTTATATTTATAACAAAATATTGAGTTATCCTCGAATACTGAGCAATAATCAAATACTATTAACCCCATTCTTCGAATAACCACTTGGAATATTTTATTATATTTGGTTAGGAGGGAAAAAGTATTTAAACTTTTATTTAGAAAAATAAATGATTTATTTATCATCTCAGGAAATTGGTTAATGAATAATAAACAAATAATGGTTTATTTAACTATTCCTAAGGGATTTAATCAAATTTGACAAAGAATAATAATTAATTAGTGATTAATTAATTATTCTTAGAGGAAAAATAAGATAATTAATTATCTGTTTGTTTATTTTTCATAACTGGATCAAATATGACAAGGAATATTACTTAATTAATGGTTTAATTAATTATTCCTAGAAGAAAATAAAATAAATAGTGTTTTATTTAATTATTCTTCATAGGTTTAATTATAAATTACTTAACAAAGTTGGTTTATTAAGTAATTTCTCACATTGAAGGCAATTTTACTATGGTAAAATTGGCTTTACATGGTGTACTTCGATCCATCTAGTAAATTAGGCTAGATGACCAATTTTTTTAGTGATAACGGTTCTAAGGCTCCAACTGCTCTATAATCCGTTCTATGGTTGCAGCTGAGGAAGAAATTCGACAAGCTAATCTTCAATCTACCATAAATTCCTCATCTAGAGTCTGTTTTCAGTTTTTTTTTGGTTTTATGTAAAATTCTGAGAGGAATTAGTATGTATGGTTAATTCAATAAAATCATGTATAGAAAAGTTCGTAATTCTATTTAAACAAACGATATATTATTCTCTCATATAAAAACAAAAACAAAACTTCAGACTTAAAATATCTCCAGATATGAAGAAAATAGAATTAATGAAGATCCAAATGAATTCATACAACCATAGAGAACTAAATTGAAGACCAAAAAAGCTAGATCCAAAGTGAAAGAGAAGATATTTAAAGACAAAGAGGGAAAACTCCCCTATGGATTTTCTAGTTCTGTTATGGTTATATTCCTTCAACCACTTGGATTTGTTGATCTGTAGTGTTATGGACCTAACATGACTACTAGATAGAGGAATATAAAAATGTGAGAAGTGAAAAAATAAGTAGATCCCCAAACCATACAATCAAATCAATCATTCATGCATAGATGATTTATCTAGGGTTTGAGTTGAAATCCTCATAGATTGGCAACAGATGTTGGTCTTGATGTAGATAATTCTGCTTTGTCCAAGATATCTTGTCCCCTGTTACAAATCCATAAATTTCTCACAACTACCACCAAACAAGGAGCACAAATGGCCTTCCATAAAGGCCATCAGCTTAGAAAAATGAACATAATCATGAACAATAGATTATACATTCAAATCTTATAGGAGGGAACACTTATATTAATCATAAAATATATACAAAAAATATACCATCAAAAAATGAGATCCTCTCCTCAAGCTTGTAGTATGGTCTTCTCCTCCCAATACAATAGAGATTTCGCACTATGGTCTGGATACTAGATCCAACCCCATTTCCTCTTGGTGAGATTATATAGGTTCATTTTATCCTCCAGGGGAATGTATCTAGACACCTAGGGGCTCGAGAAGTTATGAAACTTATATAATAATGGACCCTTAGCCAACTTATACACAACTAGGTCAAGATGTTCTCCTTGGGATTGACAAACTCTAGAAACCATTTTCACAATTATGAGAGTTTCCTCAATTGTCTCAATTATGAACTAATTATTATCTCATAATTATAAAATTGTGACAAAATTGTTATGAGAAATAACTCAATCTTGTAATTCCACCCTTCTAACATGGAATAAGCCTCATAAAAGAAAAGGTGAAAGGCGATGCATTCTAGCCAGCAAATGAGGTAAGTTGAACTTGGGTCTCTCTTACTATAATGGAGCAAAAAATAGGGTTATAATAACAAGTAGTTGATATGGTTGTTCTTTGAAACAATATACTCTAATGGCTATGTCCTCTTTGAAAAGGTACCAGTCACCAACACGGAAGTCAGGGGTAATCTACAATGTTTTCCTTAGGAAAGGAGGTACTCTAGGCAGTAGGTGGTTGTGCATAAGGGTATACATGACTAATAAGAACAAAGAGATGTTCTCAAATAGGTCTTGATTACCTTCTATTTTACGTACCATGGGTAGTCATTCATATGTTGGTAACATGTCTTTCTTCTCATCAACCATCTGTAGGTTTTAAACCCGTACAGAAATTACCTGCATATGAATTCTAAACCACAGAAAAATAAACAATGCGAGAGCATAACACATAAAAACACATATGCACAGATATTTCCCCTGAATCCCAAAACCGGGACTACCAACTTGATTTTTCATTATATTCCTTTCAATGTTACAATACATATTTATACATGCCAAAGCATCCAATACCATGGACCGAAAAACCATCGCGTCCAAAACCATGGACCGAAAACCATCGCGTCCAAAAAACATGTGCGAAAATCATGCATAAAACCATAGGTGGGTCCGCCCAACCTAACATAGGGCCCAAAACCAAAATTTTCTGGGGCGCTGCCCCGGACCCCATAAGGTGGGGTTACGGGTACCCCTCAAACCCCCTGTTAACTATGTGTAAAGAATATAACACAACCCAACAGGGATTGTATAAAAAGGGAAGTCTTAGAAGAGTCTAAGGCAGTTTTTAGTTCAATTCAGATATATTTTGAAGAGTCACTGATGTAATGGGTCTACGAGGGCTAAGAGCGAATATTCTTAGCGTAGGAAAGAGGCTCTGCAATTGTGTGTGTAGAGGCCTAGCGTAAAAGTCCATAGCTGAGTGCACAGACACCTGTAGCTGTGTGCGTAGG
Organism: Pinus taeda; assembly: GCA_000404065.3. Classification (NCBI taxonomy): domain Eukaryota; kingdom Viridiplantae; phylum Streptophyta; class Pinopsida; order Pinales; family Pinaceae; genus Pinus; species Pinus taeda. The sequence continues at coordinate 139,162 of APFE031027009.1, read as the reverse complement.
GTAGTTAGAGTCTGTAAGGAGATCTAAACATCAATAAAGAGGATTATTTTGGAATTACCTGTGTATGAGCTATTTTACTTTTGTTATGATTGCATGTGATTATGTTATGTTGAATACTGGGTTTATGATTTGTGTATTGTTGCACGAATCTATGTGTTTTACTTTGTTATATGAATGCAAGTAAGAATATATGTTTACGCGAAGATAATCATAATGCATGTTGAAGTTATCCACTAATTAAGTTAATCTGGGTAAATACAATAGTAAGAGTAATTACAGAGGCATGTAAGTGTCTAAATCACCTATTTAGGGTATGCAAAAGACAGTCGTAGACCTTCACGAAGGTCTAGAGGACGACTAAGGGAAGTATATCGATAAACCCTAAAAGGCTTATCGATCTGCGCAAAGGAAGGGTTAGGGTATAAAGTGACATCACTGCCATCTCAGGGTGCGGAAACTTGGTTCTTGCATCCCCCCATACTGCTTCGGGTGAGACTTTAGTCCATGCTCCGCGGATTGGTGCCGAAAGGGCTAGTAGTGTAGGGATTTGCTTGGCTAATTAACGCTGAACCTGGTTCAGGGCCCATCAAGCCAACACTTTCCCCTTCCTCGCCTTAATCTCTAGGTCACATTTCTCTTCATCATCAATATTTGATGAAGAGCCATCCCTGGTGATCCTCCAGATGTCATCCTACATCAAATCCGACCATAGTTGTTCCCAATCTGGAAGCTTATCCTAACCATTGACAGAGTCCTGATAACTATGCCAACTCTTTGGGAGTATAAGAAGAGAAAGACTCACCATATCCTCCTTGGCAATCATGATTCCAACACTTCCAATTTCATCCCGACATTGAGTGAACTTGGTCAAGTACTTTGGAATTGTCTCACCTTTCTCCATCTTGATTGTACGAAGTTTATCCTTCAATGCCAACTTCCTTTGATCACTATTATTCTTATACAAGTTTGTCAATGTTTTCCACATAGCATGCAGAGTTTCTTTGCCATGGAGGCTCGAGACAATGTGGTCTCGAACTTCCTCAAGGACTATCTATCTTTCCTTCATCACGCACTTCTTCCGTTCGACCAATTTATGTGCATCTGTAGCTGCTGGCTTGGGGACTTCTTGATCAATGAATTCCTTCAAGCCATTATCTTCTAGCACAGCCTCCATCCTATCCCTCCAAACTATAAAATTCGATCTGCCTTCCAAGGCATACTCAACCCTCAACCCATGGAACGTCATCTACCAATAGTGAAGTAAGTATGCAAATTTGACTTTCACCTGTGACCCAGAACTCAAAACTTCGAAATATCCTCTAGAGAGTTGATTTTAATTCAATGATATCTCCCTCATCTAAACTCCAATTCGACTAATTTTTTTTATTTTTTTTGGGTATCTTTTCCCAAGGAATCGAAATCTGTAATTTATTTCTAAAAAAAAATCATAGAAATTTTTGTATCTACTCTGCAAACTCTTGGCCCAAAAAATAATCTTTCTCTAATACCATGTAGAAAATCTTGTAGATCGACAAGCTAATCCAATTTTCTAAAACAAGAGACAAGAATCTACTTCTACTCTTTACAACGGAAGTCCATAAACATCGAGCAAACAATAATCAATAGAGGAAGAGAATCAAAGGCACATAACACAATAAATATCCGGGGAAAGCCACATCTCAAAACCCCACTACTTTTTTTGTATTAATCCGGAAAATCATGATGAAATTACAATGCTTGTTCTCTCAAAAACAATCCCATCACTCAACAAATTCAGTCTCGAACTCATAAGCAATCTCAAGGCCAAAGCTTAGCCAATTCACAATCTCTCCAAGTCTCTATTTCAATGTGTAATTCCTATGAAGGATATCTTGTATTTAAAGGGAAATAATGCCTCTAAAAATAGTGCAATCCCTCAAGGATCAATTCATGATTGCATGCAATATCATTGCAACTCAGGAAAATCTAAAACAAATAGTACATTGTCCCTGCACTCTAGTCTCAAATGGGTCTTTCTCATAATCAACATGCATGAGTGTCTAATGAGTAAATATTCAGTTAACTAGAGTAGCACTGGTGGAGTTCGTTAGTGTCACCATTAATTGTTAACTCACTACTATTTCTCTCAATCAGTTTGAGAACTAATTTAACTAAATTGAATCATGAAATTGAGTCTTCTATTTTACAACTCACAATTAACTCACACTGGACTCCTACAAAGTAGGGAGAACATATACATGACTTCAAAAAGACTTCCAACTCGAATTTCCTAAGTTAAGTAAGATTAATAAACTTAATTTAACTATTTTAAGTTTCTATGAGAATAGAATTCAAATTTAATTCACGGTTTAATTCAAGGACAAATTAAACTGGAACTTCTTATTGCCATTTCTCAACAAAATGGAGCAGCTTTGCAATAAGCATATACTCTAAGAAATACTCAACTCCTTTTGATGAGTTGTGGGCTCAATGCATCTTGGAAGAATCCAGGATCAAGGTAAAGGATGGCATTGGATCAAATGAATAGTCTCAAGCCTTTCTAGCTAGAGTCAAGAAGTTGAAGAAGGGAAAGGTCGGGAAGTCCAAGAAGAAATATATGTTCAAGGTTCAATGTTTTAAGTGCAATTAATATGGACACCTTAAGAGGGACTTTCCATGCCAATAGAAAAACAAAATAAAGGAAAGGATTGTGGCTCATGTAGGTGAGGAGTTGGGAGAACCTGAGAAGAATCCAAAGAAAGAAGATGTGAAATACCTTTACTATTGAAGAAGGCACTCTAGTTGCCAGGTTCTCTAGGAATATTAATCTTTCCTTTAGGATAATATGCATTGTTGTTTATATACGTGTCTTGATTTTTCAAAACATCGTAGAGAGAAGCATGTGATACCAACATGGGTAGAATCTATTTGGTTAAGTTTCTTTGTAGAAATCATCTATTCTTTATAGATATATAGACCATTTTGTTTATTATTCATCCAGGAATAATCTAACATCATGTTAGAAGTAGTCATCTTGCTTAATGTGAATCATCATGATCCTATAAGAACCATCACTTTAAAAGGTTATTGAAAGAAGCATTATGACAAGGATAATATACATTCCATACTATATGGAAACAATATGCTTAACGGCATGAGGGAATGAAATGGGTTAGGTTTCAGGTCCATTATGAGAAACATAACTAGATGATGGAATAAGAGACATAGAAATACATATTGAGAGTGACTCTTGGATAATATTCATGTGTAGAAACTTGTAATATGCTTTGTATGATTATGTGACGTTTTAAAAAGAAGAATTTGGCTTACTCAAGGATGAATAAAGAATTAAGACTTTCCCTAGATTATGTAGAATAATGATTAACATCCAACATAATCTCCAAAAGAAGAGTTCTAACTTGGTAATCAAGTTTGATCCTTGGGCACATTGATGCATGAAGGAAGATTCTAGTGGATATGGTCCATGAGTATTTTGATGATTGGATGAGAAGGTCATCATGATGAGGTAAGTCTAATTTTAATTATTGTTAGTTATTTGGTTAACATATTATTTTTCTACCTAGAAGGATGTTGCAAGAATACATGATTACAGTTGAGGCAAGTTCAACTGTATGGATGAAATGTATGAAGAATGTTGAGGAAGCTCAATATCTAATACCTAGAAACTATGAAGTCAATATATGCTTAGCTTGGGATTAAAGGTAGCAAGTGCAAGAAGATAACCTGAAGGTAAACAAGGGAGATCACTCTCATACAGAAGCTATGATCAACTTGAAGTTGAGAAAGGCTCAATATAATGCCTTCATCTATGATATCAAGATGAAAGTGATAAGAAAGACCTGGATCATGTCACAAGATTGAAGAGTATATATGGCTCCATGATACCTCGAAAGGAAGCAAGCTTGATACAAGAGATGAAAATAAGAGAGGGAGCCATGTAGCTATGAAGAACAAGTAGTTGGTACTATTTTGAAAACAAGCTTTAAGGCTTGTGGTGTTGACTTCCTAGTTTAAAAAGAAGGAATCTCCTCTAGTGTTGAGAGGGAGCAAAGGAGTCTCCTTAATAGGAGCAAGGAGCTATTCCTCGGGAAAGAGGGAATAGGGATATCCTCTTTGATTGAGAGGGACTGAGGTTAGACATCACATGTGCATTCTCGTCTTCATGTGTCGGGAACTTAACCAGGACTAATAGCTAGAAGTTTAAGTGAATGCCTTGGAGAGAGAATGGTGGAGGATTGGATAAGCATTTGTGGTTTCTTTAAGGACATAGCATCCAACAAAGGAAAGGGACCGACACTATTTGAGGATAAGACAAGTGTCCAAGATAAGAGTGGTTGAAAAGGATCAATATTATTTAAGGATTCAAGTTTGGAAATCCAAGATAAGAATAGTCCTAAAAGGACATACCTTGTGAACATCCAGATGGGTATGAACCTTGTAGAGGTAGTGTGGTATCACACTTAAAGCCTCCCAACATAATGCTCTTGAATGAAGTTGAGCTTGTCTTGTTAGGCCTCAAGGACAGTGTTGGTCATAATGCAGATGCTTACAGTGTGGCTTATCAATCTGATTCTTCTTATGAGAACTCTTCAGTTTGAGAATGATGTTGTACTAGTTGTACAATTATGAATACCTCCCTAGTTAAGAGGGATTGTTGGAAGCGTAACTACTTTCAATATTCATAATGTTGTACTCATTTCAATATGTATCTTATGTAACAAACAAAAGAAGAAAAGAAAAACATATTATTTTAAAGCACGGGTTTCATGCTCATTATTGATGGTCTTCTAGGTAAAAGCATGTTCTTCATGCTTCTAGGGTTTGTTAGGCCATAGGATTTATTTTCATGAGTCAGGAGAGTCAACATCATGTTTATAAGACCCTTCCAAGAAAAATATATATTGTAAAGAATCTATTTTGAGTCTAGATTCTAGAAAGTCCTGGAAACCTCAAAAGTACAAGTCGGCCCTGGAAGCTTCAAGTCGACCTAAATAAGGGAATTCGACCCCTTGGAAAGGCTATATAAAGGAACAATTCGACCTCATTTTTCATACACTCACCAACAAGTTCTATCTCTCTTGAAAAGTTGATCTACAACTAGAAGAGGAAAGGAAGGTGGAGTGAAGGTCTAGAAAACAAAAGGAGTGTTACCGGGAATAGTGTCCACTCGGAGCTGCTATTCCCACTAAGACTGGTAGCTATCTTAGAAACAAACAAGTAAAGACTACTTTTGTTTTTCTTTATGAAAAATAGATAAGAGTGGAACAAAGGACACCAACCTTAATCTTGCGCTTGGTTCCTTACTTGATTCCTCTCCTTCCTGATATATCTTTAGCGCTTCTTCTTCATCTGCCCAGCTTCAGAGAGCACCTGTAGAATCAAAGTAGCATAATACTATCGAAGAACAGAGATCTATATTCATAAATAACACAGGACCAGATATGCATTAACCACACAAATGCATATATAATCAAACATACAAGAATATGGAGGAAAACTTGAATAGCTTTATTAATATCAAGAATAGCAAGAGGATTACAACCAATAGTTCTGACCCAACATCATCCTCTAGCAAGAAAGCCCTTCTTCACCTCAAGTAAAGCTTAGATCACCCAACACTATGAAGTTTCACCAGAAAACCAACAACACCTCTCTACAAGATACAAAATTCCAGCCTTTGGATCTCTGTGATGAGGGATCCATATATAGATGATTGTAGGGGGCTGAGTCATCTTTTGGGGTCTTGATTAGTGTCCTCTCTCTGATAGTTCTTGATTCCAGTTGGACTGATGATCTCTTACTCATCCCTAGTCGAAAACAGAGAGGCAAGTGTCAGAGGGGAAGCTTCTGGAAGATTCTATGATCTTCCACCTCAGAAACTGTCTCTGCATTTGTTCATTTTCGCCCATCACACCCTACAGAGGGGCCATACAGTATGCATCACACCCTTTACACTGGGAAGGTGATATGCATCGCACCCTCTGCACTGGGTATTCAGTATGGTCCAGTTTTGACCATTTCTGAGCATTTTTTAGTGGAGAACTTCTGGGAGATGATGTAATCAGCTGACCTTGTTCCTTTAGGTAGTGAAGCAACACTTTTATGGACTTAAGAACCCTCAGTTTAAGGACATTTATGATTGGGGTTGCAGTGCCCAAAAATGTCTATAACAGTTGCCCCCTAAAGCATGAGGTTGTTAATCTTTTGATGTCGAGTGAAATGCTTTATCATGAGGCTCCGAAGTTTTTTCGAGCTGGTAGGCGACCTCTAATAAGATACAATACAATACATTATCTTCATAATATTTTTCACGATCTAGCTGAGGCGGGAATTCCCATGCTCAGCTTTATAAATTCATTTTCATGTACATAGAACAGACAATCGTTTGTGTAGCAGACTGATGATTCAGACTCATCATCCTTTGATTTGGATGATCATCTGTTTGGCAATGATGTACATTTGATGTCTTTATATTCCTGAATATATCGCAGCCCGGATGGATGAAACTAGGTCCAGGGTCTTCAAAACTCATTCAGTCTTTACTCGGAGTACAATTCAATCCATGTGAAAAAATGTTCTGGAGTCGAACATGGAAAGACATCGCTTGATTACCAGCCAATAATGTCAGTTGTTAATAGGCGCGAGAGGAATCACCAATAATGAAAATTACCCTCAAGGTACTACAGTACAATTCGCGCGGTGTGAAAAAGGACTTGGCATCAAACACCACACAAAATCTCTCAGTCGAAGGCCATTAATGTAAACCTATCGCCGAAAGTGAGAAACTTGCCATTGAGGCATACAAGATTCAAAGTAATGAAAGGGTTGTTCGTAGGTCGACTTCTTGGATAATGAGCTGATGTCGACAAGAAGTGACCCATCGTAGGAGGGCCTTAATGAATCCCACATCTAGGACACGGAACGAAGCAAATTATTTTGGAGGTGAAAACAATCTGATGATACAGGGTTCAGGGTGGCAGTCATGAAAGAATGGAGCGTCAATGTATTGCAGCGGGTGAGACAAAGGTGAATTCTTTGAATGACTTCTCTTCAACATATCAGTGACACTGATGATGGATTGGTACCGTTAACCCCAAAAATGGATGCGTGACGGACCAATGGTGATATGACCAGTGAATGGAACAACCTAACCCAACTCGGATGCGGAGAGAAAGTGTCATGTTCAAGAGCGACTTGCTACCAATAAAGTTTCTTCAAGTTTTCTTCCAAATTTTCCCCAATCATTGCTGACTAGTACCTCTTTATTTTTGTCAAGCTTGAGGAGGATAACATATGCTTGTTCTATAATTCGCCCTTTGGGCGAACCTGTCACTATGTTTTAACGAGCCTAGCGACAGTGAAACTTGTTCTCATCCATTTGGACAAGTTTGTCGCTATTCGGTTTTAACAAGTTTAACGACAAAGATAACTCGGTCCTTTTCAATTTTAGAGAGTCTGAAAGGGACAGAAAGGAAACTCCAAAGATTATTTTTCGTCATATAATCCCTTAAGTTCGAAAAAGCGTAAAATAATCCGAAAGGGATGAATATTCGGTAATTTTAACTAGCCGAACAAGACAAGCGCTCGATCTTTTTTGTGTCATAATCCCTCAAGTCCAAAAAGATTAAAATATAGAGGGATATCTCTTCCGATGAATTTAACGAGCCGGAGAGGCCAATCGCTCAACATTCTTTTCATATTTTACGAGTCAGTTGAAAAGAGATTAAAGGAGACTCGTTTTTTGAGGAACGAGCAATGATTTCGGGTAGCAGCTGATTCCAGGTAAGGTTTGGAATTTTCCAATCACGGCAATGTCACAAGGATGGCTAATAGAATCACTCTTCGCAGATGTTCCCCAAAAGGGTAAACAATCAAATGGAGGCGAATGATCGGCTAAAAAACGGAGTGGAGGTGATGGTGAGAACACAACAAAGGCTCAAAAGCTGATGATAATGCACTCACAATGGTTATTTACCGAAAAATTGGTTCATTTTTTAATGAGCTTAAATTATGGGGGAAACATTTGCTCATTACTTATGTTTATTTTTTAACGAGCTTGAATTCCGCATTAAAACTACTCATGCCAGTCATATAATAAGGATATCTCATATAAGATGTCATTTTTTATGGGGCTTTAACCTTTTAAAGCTTTGCCCCGGATCCTTTCTTTATGCAAGCTAGGATCGCTCTTCGCTCGCATGCAAAAAGGTTTGCATGGCCCCAGGTATAGTGAAAAATTCCAAGGTTACCATATGAAAGCTCTCCATCCACGTCGCAGATAAAATGCTTCCCTGGTGATGTCTACCGAAATAGACAAAGGTGAGTGGCGCAGTCGCCTCCACTCACAGAACTTTAATGAGGGAACCTTATTCCAGTATAATCCCCTTTTCCTAAATGGACGGGTGTGCCATACTAGTCATATATCCTCCGCGGAAACCTACTCTATACCCAAGGTTTTCCTACCGAAACAGACCAGGGTGCATGCCCCCTGGGTTTCAGTCATATCCTCCTGAATCACTCGCGCTCATCAGGTGGACAGACTGGAGATCAATGAGACATTCCTTGCATGAAAATACCATTTAGGGATGGCATTTGACTATTTTCTATGTGTGAACCGGAGAATGACAGTCGGTCTATGAGCTTGACCACTCTGCCTTCATGCGGAAAACACATTACTCTAAAGAGCGAGGAGACGACGGCTCCCATGCAATAAATATAGTCACACCCAAGGAGTAGATTATAATCCAAGGGTCCTTGGACTACCATCACATTCATGTGAATGGTTTTCCTTCTCAAAGTAATGGGCACATTGGGAAGGATCCGTAATGGTCAACTGGTTCCTTTGTCAAAGCCTGTCATATTTCTCATTTCAGGCCCTCACAGAAGCCCCTTCATCTATGATGGTACCAGCCATGACCATTCTGTAATCTTGTACAATGATTCAGAATGGTACACTAGCTGGTAAACGGGGTCTGCCTAGTAGATTCCTGTCGAAGGAAACGACTAGGTTGCTTCGAGGTGGGACCGAATAGACAGCCGGATATGACTCTGATGAACTTCCTTCCTGCGGTAAAGGAACGGGTAGACTGCCCCCAAGTTCATCGGAGTCTATTTTTATGAAAAGAATTTGAATGGTGTCATTCTATTTCTCTTCAGTGATGGTATCATTCGAAGATGAACCTTCTGAAGGCAAGACCGGGTCAACTACCACCTTAACCTTTTTACTTTCATCTGGTATGGATTCAGAGGGTTCATTTTCAATGATAGACATTTCGGCTGACCAAAATGGCGTGCTAGTCGAATTTTCAACCAGTGGTGGACTCGACAAGAGGTTCTTATATCTAGGAGGGAGCCATAGCGGTGAAGCAGGACGGTCATCCAAAACTCTTTTAGCTTTGTCTAGGAAAGGACAACAGTGGATAGCATGATCGCCTTCACACAATTTACAAGGAAACTTGCGATTCCCTTTCGGTCCAGATACTTCGCTTTCATTGGTTGATGGTGTGCTTTCAACATGATCATCAAAGGTTGACAACACCAGATTGTGCAAACGAGGAGACCAGTCCCTTAAGATATGAGGGATGCAAGGACAATTCGATGATAGTGGTCACCTTTGCAAATGACACATGGAGATTTAGGTTTAGATGGTGTGGTGTGAGGATTTCCACTAGACGATGCATGGTTTCCCCCTTTCGCTTTTGGTTCTTTCTTATTCTTTTCTTTTTTATCTTTCCCCTTCTTCTTCTTCTTAGTTACTTGATCTTTAGCTTTACCAGCTTTATCAAGCGAAGAGGAAGGAGGAGAGGGAGAAACAGACAAAGTAGAAGGCTGGGGGGTAACTCTAGTATTGTTTAGTTGCTGACTTGATTGTTCAGGAATTACGGTATTCTGAATGACAGAGGTAGAGAAGAGCCATACGGGAAAACCAGTCGTGAACCTTGGAAGTGACAATGTGGCCATATGGGGTGCACCAAGATCTCCCCAAGAGGAGAAAGGACTAGGATTTCCTCGAAGGGGAAATCCTTGGTTGGTAGACTCCATTTTTCTCAACCTAAAGACCAACGAGGGAACTTGTGATGTTATTCCGATTTAAATAAATTTTAGACCTTTGACACAACTTGTTTTTTCAATTTTTAAGAGTCGAGAAAAAACAAAAGATGACTCTAGTCGCCTTCGATTTTTAATGAGCCTGAAGTGACAAGTTTTCAGATGGACCTTTTCTTTTAAGCAGTCTGAAAAGGAATGAAAGAGACTTCTCTGGAAATCTAGGCAAATAGGATTACCAAACCAATCGTAAAACTGCAGAATACTTTTTGCGATACAACAGTCAATCTTCCCGAATGTTGTGTTTAGTGCATTGCGATCGATAGGGCGGCAGAAACGGCTTCCTAAGGATAAAGGATATAGCCTATTGTGGTCTCCCAATATATACTCGATGGTACGTGGGAGCACAAGTCCGTACTCGCACTTGTCGTCTCAGAGTGGAGGAATCACCCAACCAACAATGAAAACAACAGTTACTAGGTTTTACGATGCTGGAATACGTCTCTCGCCTTGACTTCTAGATGTTGTGTGTTAGGTTCCAAAGAATTTTTAGATTCATTAAATTTATTTTATAATCGATCTTGTTTAAAAATTTGCCTTTCAGTTTCACCGCGTGATGTTTATACAATTCCTAAAATGTAGTCTAAGATGATAAACAACTGTTTAACCTTCTTTTGGCAATGAAAATCCTAGCTACTAAGGAAAGAAAATTGAGAGTCTTTCAACAAAGAGCACAAAGCACACACTAAATTCATTGTCCTAAATCAAACCAAGCAGTCTAAATGCAAATGCACATGCATTTATTTTCTTTCAGCCTTCTTAATGTATGAATGACGATAAGAAAGCTAAGTGCAAATCTGAATTATTTTCAAAGCAACAATACTTAACAAATTTCTTTTCAAAATGAAGTGAAGATAAGGGTGACACTTTGCGATTTCGAAATGAAAATTGTTTTTTGACACTTCAAAAAATATTAATTCAAATCATATACAAGAGTAATAGTACAATTGACTATCAAGAACAATGGGATTCTCTTCTATGGCTGAAAACGACACTTTCATATTAAGAAATGACAGTTCAACTACACTACTTCTTTGCAAAAGAAAACTAAAAATGGCGCACAATACATAAAAACATTTACAGTTCTTTGCACAATAGAGGCGGAATGATGGAAGAGAAGGGGGTTTTCACAGAGATATACTGACCATAGACAACAAAACTCCTGAATAGAACTGAAAAGAGTGAAGAAAAACCAAAGTCTAAAGGTAAAATTAACCTTCCCTGACCATCGCACCTGTCACACAGGGAAACCAGTATGCATCTCACCTACTGCACACAGGAAGTGTGATGCATACAGACTGCCTTGAAGGGAGGGTGCGATGGTACCAGTGTAAGACTTTTAACCAGTATTTCCTCACAATTTACAGTTCAGTTCAGGGATTTAGGCTGAGTAAGTGATGTTCAGTAAATGTAAATCACAGGGGTTGAGCTAAGGAGGTTACTAGAGCCACTACTTAGAGCAATTAGAACGTTTGTAGATCGATTGTTCAATTTATAAACAAAACCCGGAGATATACTGAAGCAGCATTGATCTACTTTACATTTTCATAACAAATGCAGTTCGAAGGCTAGCTGGCTTGACTTCAGGCTCCGTCTGTAAGTTTATAAAACAAACAAAGATAGACTAACAAACAACCTATTCGCTCCCTAGTGGAGTCACCATTTTGTTACCAGGAATAGTGTCCACTCGGAGCTGCTATTACCAGTAAGACTGGTAGCTATCTTAGAAACAAATAAGTAAAGACTACTTTCGCTTTCCTTTATGAAAAATAGATAAGGGTGGAACAAAGGACACCAACCTTAGTCTTGCGCTTGGTTCCTTGTTTGATTCCTCTCCTTCCTGATAGATCTTTGCCGCTTCTTCTTCGTCTGCCTAGCTTCAAAGAGCACCTGTGGAATCAAAGTACCATAATACTATCGAAAGATAGAGATCTATATTCATAAATAACACAGGACCAGATATGTATTAACCACACAGATGCATATATAATCAAACATACAAGAATGTGGAGGAAAACTTGAATAGCTTTATTAATATCAAGAATAGCAAGAGGATTACAACCAATTGTTCTAACCCAGCATCATCCTCCAGCAAGAAAGACCTTCTTCACCTCAGGTAAAGCTTAGATCACCCAACACTATGAAGTTTCACCAGAAAACCAACAACACTTCTCTACAAGATACAAGATACAAGATTCCAGCCTCTGGATCTCTGTGATGAGGGATCCATATATAGATGATTGTAGGGGGTGATTCATCTTCTGGGGTTTTGATTAGTGTCCTCTCTCTGATATTTATTGATTCCACTTGGAGACTAATGATCTCTTACTCATCCCTGGTCAAAAATAAAGAGGCAAGTGTCAGAGGGGAAGCTTCTGGAAGATTCTATGGTCTTCCACCTCGCAAACTATCTCTGCCATTTGTCCATTCTCGCCCATCGCACCCTACAGAGGGGCCATCCAATATGCATCACACCCTTTACACTGGGAAGGTGATATCCATCGCACCCTTTGCACTGGGTATTCAGTATGGTCCAGTTTTGACCATTTCTGAGCAGTTTTTAGTGGAGAACTTCTGGGAGATGATGTAATCAACTGACCTTGTTCCTTTAGGTAGTGAGGCAACACTTTTAGGGACTTAGGAGCCGTCAGTTTATGGACATTTATGATTGGGGTTGTAGTGCCCAAAAATGTCTATAACAATTTGAGTGCACCAACAATGTTGCAGAATATGAATCACTCATTCTGGGATTAAAAAACGTCATTGACTTCAAATATGAAGTGCTCAAAGAAATAGGTGACTTGAAAATTGTCACACGACAGATATGAAATATGATACATTATGTGTCACCTAATATCAAGAATTATCAACAAGAGGTATGGCATTTAATTTTGCAAATGCAAGATTTAAATATTATTTATCTTCCATGAATTCATAATGATATTGTTAATATTCTAGCAAATGCTACTTCTAGGTTGTCACAATTAAGGGATTGGTTCTCTATTGAAATTGTTTATAGGCCATCCATTCCTGATAATGTAATTAATTTTTTCTTTTTAATGATGACGAGAAGATACTAGATTTTATGTAAAACATTGACATATTCAAGGACGCAGCTATCAATGAAGACAAGCACGAGAAATATTTATAATATTCATCTTAGGAAAGAAAAGGAAACCCCATGCCCAAGGGTGTGCTTTCATTAAAAAAGTTATATGAACTGCAAACTCACTTCAAGGGAATAGTTAATGCAAAGACTCATATCCCCACTCTATCGCATGAACAAGTAAATCCTAGTACAAAAGAATATTTGAAGTATGTAAATATTGGTACATTTTGCACACCTTAAGAGTAGAAATATTTTATTCACCTCTTTAAGCAGTATCGATATGTCCTCGCATGGGCATACGATGATCTTAAGACTTATGATAAGAAAATAATACAAGATGTAAGTCCCAATAAAGAAGGGGCCAAGTCGTTCTAGCAAAAATTGAGAAAATTCCATCCCACACTTGAACCTATCATTTGGAAAGATTTAAGAAAACTGCTAGATGCTTAGATCATATTTAAAGTTTTTCATTTAACATGGGTCTCCAATCTTGTTCTAGTAAGGAATAATTTCACGAAGACATGACTGTGTATTAATTTTTTCTATTTGAATCATGCCTTAGACAAATATAATTATCTAGTGTCATAAATGGAATAGATCCTGTAAATTGTATAGGGTTAAAGAATGAATATGGGTTACAGTTTTGGGCCAAATGTGGCGATGAAATTTTAGAATTTTCCTCTTTTATTGAATGGAAGCCATCAAAATTCATATAAGCACTATGAATTTTGATTCGGAGTAAAAATAAAATTTGTGGAGAATTATGTTGTTGTCCTAATGATATTTTTTGAAAAAATATTTAGTATCATATAATATGTCAACTTTCAATTAAATTAAATGCTCATTCTTGCAAATTTTCACACATCTTAAGAGGTATGTGAGTGTTCACATACCATAGCTTAGTCTAAAATGTGTAATTTTTAAAATATATATATGATCTAAATGGAGAGAGCTAAGTTTTTCATATTGATTTTTTTATGCAAAAATATATTTTTTTATTGTTTTTCGAAGTCAGTGAAGTAATATTTGAATTGCATTTTGCACACACATGCTTCACATAAGGTTTTTATTAACTATTTAGATAAATTTAAAAACCAAAAGTACCCTTTTGAAGAGGACTTGTAAATGAATATAGTGGTATTCTTTTAAATTTTTCCTTATGTATATTTTACGATATTGATTTTTTATTCAACCTCTTTAAAACAGTTCAAAAAAAAATTGTGCATTATGATTAAAAGAAATTAGATGAAAAATATCATATGAATTTGAAAATTTCAAACTCATATGCCATTGGATAGATTATTCCTTCATCAATGAAACGTGATTAACTCTGCAACCTATGGACAAATTTAGCCCTAAGTCCATTAGAGTATAAAATGGTGTTGCTGGAAATTTTGCAGAAGGGGTGCTACATTTAAATGTGCTATGGAAATCACATTTTGTGGTTTAATTGGATAGAGCATTGTGGTTTTCTTAGATGATGTGATAGTGTTTTCAAAGAAGATATTTGAACACTTGTGTTGTCTAAATGCAAATTTTTGAGTGATGTCACAAATACAAGATATCTCTTAATCCTAAGAAGAGAATTTTTGCAGTGTCCAATGGAAATATCTTAGGCCATATCATCGTAAAGAGTGTGATTAAATTAAACCATAAAAAAGTAAAAACTATCACTCAGATTTCGTTCCCACTAAAGAAAAAAAATATATAGTCCTTCTTAGGGAAGATGAATTTCCTTTGCAAGTTTATCTCAGAATATGCATAGATAGTGAAATTATTACAAGAGATGATAAAGAAGGATGTGACCTACAAATGCGATAAAAGGGAAAAGAATGCCTTTGTTTGTATTAAACGAGTAATCACAGAAGCTACAATACTATACAATCCAAATTTTGGCAAATATTTCCAGTTATACAGTTTCGCTTTTGATATTTCTCTTGCTTCCATTCTTATGGAAAAGGATGATCAAGATATTGAAGGTCCTATATCATTCATGAGTGCTAAATTCAAGGGACCTAAACTAAATTATCTTGCCATTGATAAACAAGCATATGCAGTGCATAAGGCTGTACAACTCTTTAGGCCTTATCTTCTGAAGAATCATTTTATGTTCTTTGTGCCTTAGCAAACTGTTAGATTTTCTTTGTTTAACAAGAGTTGCGTGAAATAGCATGAAATAAATGAAAAGCTTACAAGAGTATGATCTTGAGTTCAATCCAGTTCACAAAATGAAGGGTATGGTCTACGCGAGCTAAGAGAATAAGCATTAAGTTCATCAGAAATGACTCTTCTAGATGGGAGTAGGAAATGGAAATGTATAACATCGAATACACTACCCCTACTGACACATACACGTCTTGGTACGCAGATGTGAGACAATATATTGAGCATGGTACCCTGCCATCACATTTATCAATGAGACATAAGAGGGCTTCTAGAATTAAAGCTCCTTCATATCAATTGGTACACATAGTAATTTTCAGCAAGCACCATAATGGCTTCTTGCTTAGATGACTAGAAGCACCTACATCAAAAATGGTATTGTGTGACCTCCATGATGGACCCGCTGGAGGGAATTTCGTGGTTGACACTAGTGTGCACAAAATTATGCGGGAAATTTTTATTGGCCCACACTTTTCAAGGATGCTCATACTTATGCCTACAAATTTCTGGTTTGTCATGAATGTGTTGGCCAAATTAAGAATTCAGTTGCCCCATTGTAGCCTATTGTTGTAGAAGAACTTTTCCAACAATGGGGGTTGGACATTATTGGTGAAAAATTCCACACTCATTGAAGAAATATTGATATAGTCTCACTACTACAAACTAATTCAAACAATGGATAGAAGTGGTTCCTCTCAAAAAAGTGAATGATTAGGAAGTCATCAATTTCCTCAAACAAAATATCATTACTAGGTTTCCATTCTGACATCACTTGCTTTCGATAATGAAACCTATTTGTCATTGCATAATCTTTATAACGTTTCATTAGAAAATGGAATTGTATTGAAACATTCATCTAATTATTATCTACAATTTAACGATCTGGATGATTCAACCAATAAAAAGCTCATTCATATTATTAAGAAAACCATCTACTATGAACAAACAAACTGACACGATGCTTTGGTGAATGCTTTATGGGTTGACCATGTTACACCTAAACCTTCTCTAAAAAAAATTCCTTGCTTTCTGGTATATGGAAAAGAAGTCGTCCTACCTCTAAATATCTATCTCCCAGCCCTTTACATTTCTCAAGAGTCACAGGATAACCCCTGTATTGTGGTTCGGAGTCGGATAGAAACTCTTTTGAAGTTATATTAAGAAAGGAGGAATGAAAAAGAAAAAATTTCCCTTCATCATAACCCTATCAAGAGATGGTTTGATACGAATTATGTGGGAAAGAAGGAATTCATTGTGGGTGACCTAGTATTGAAGTGGGATAAAGCCCATGAAGAGAAAGGGAAGCATGCTAAATTCTAGTCCCTATGGATCGTATTACTTTTATTCATGAAAATTTTGGATGCCACACTTTTCATCCCCAATATTTGGATGGGAAAATGGACTCTCTTACTGTTAGTGGCCAAGATTTGGAACAATATTTTCAGTAACAGTTTAAGGTTGTGCCCTACCCCATGTATATAATATTTTGTCTTTTTTGTTTTTTGTTTTTAATGTTTAGCACTTTATGTTGTCTTTTATTTCTTATGAATAACCCTTGTATGAAAGAATTCTATTGGTTCGAATGCATGTGGAAAAATAAAAAGGGCATTGTGACACTACAACATTTGGATAAATTATATTCCTTCTTCTTCATCATGGTCCATACCTTTTGGTCGATGATGTTTTGATGAAAAATACAATCCTTGCATAAGGAAATATTTTTGTTGAACCATGATACATGTGTCTATTATACAAACCTCATTCCAACACTCAATTCTTTGTGCTTCGGTGTTTTGCACATTGATCCAATCAAGTAATGCATGACAAGGGGGAAATGTTAATGAGAAAATGCATATCATAGGTTATATATATGCTTCTCTGAAGGAAAAACCTCTTCTACTCTCAATAAGATGGGATCGCTCTTCCACCCCAAGAAATAAATAAGTTACTGAGGATGGCACTAGACCTGCCGACAAAGGGGATCTCCCTAGTATGATGTCCCAGCTAGACCTCACACCATTTGGTGTAGTAGTCAAATCCAATATAATGGCTTGGTTTCCATTATCTTAAAGATATGCCTTGGCTCTAGCTATCAGCGCATGAGAGTGTTACGCTGGTATCTTCAAATAGCAAGGTAGGTGTGCCTAGTGAGTGCATAATATAACATGTTTCTAGGTTCTCTTACTGGAAAGAGGAGAGTAAAGTGAGCGTCTCGATCAAAGGGAGTAGTACCAACCAAAAAGAAACACACTCGAACAACAACCAGAGTATGTCGAGCATCCAATGGAATAGTCCACGGTGGATGCAATAGTTGTGAAAACCAAAGTTCAAGGGAAAACACGTACATTATCCAGTGGAGTAGTCCACACGGGGGTGACAATCGTTATAACCAAGGAAAACAAGAATGGATTGTCTAATGTCCAGTGGAATAGTCCACATGCATCAGACAACAATGATAAACAATACAACACATCTTGAACAATGTAAGTACTAAAACAGCCGAAGTAGTTGAACTATTTTAGTACAGCTTAAGAAAACATACACTACAAATGTTTAAAGAATAGTCTTACAAACAGATACAAAACATGCGTGAAAACATTCTAGACTAAGACAAGCTTCTGAATTAATAAAAAAGTTCTGAGACACATTTGTACACCATAGATCACTAGTCCCAGTAGTGGGATATTAGATCCAGTCCTTGCTCCCCAAAGAACAGACTACAAACTCTCAAGATTATGTGGGAGGAGCCAAGGTGGAAAGTCCTTTGCTCATACAATGAGGGGCTATATATAGGCAAGGGGGGATAACTGGCCCTTGTGACTCTTCGACTTCCCTCATGACTTTTTTGACTTCCTATGACTTTTCAACTTTACATGACTCTTCAACTTCATATGTGGGTCTCTTGGACTTCCGTTTTAAATTACATTGATTACAACAAGTATGGCCCATAGTTGTGATGTGGCCGAGACAACTCATGAAACAACTTGACATGACACTGCTCACATGTACTCACTAACTGTGGTGTATGTGTCGAGTTGTTGTGCTTTTGAATGGTGGTGTGCTCTCAGTATAATATATCTTCACTTCCACGTGGAAAATTGCATGGGGTCTTTGATGTCATTGGTATTTTATTGATGGTGCACGTGTATGTGTCCATTTCGTTCATTTCTCGATGTGATTCATGCATTTGTTCAACTGCGAACAAGTCTTATAACATGCACTCCTTCTCCATCCTGTTCATTGTCGTGCCATGTTTCATCGATGTACCTATTCCTATAATCACTCATGATGGGACGACATCAAATCCAAAAATATTCTAGTCTAACATGATTCATTTTTTTTCATTTCAATGTATGTGATTGGGAGAGGGACAAGGTAGTGAAACTGCACAGAGCACAACTCAAGCTAGGATGTGAGGCTCCAAAGCACTATTGATAAAAACTACACAGATGTCACTAGGAGACAGATTTGTGGAATCTATGACAACAGTGATAGCTAAGGGGTATAACCTAGTTAAGAGGCAAAATTATACAATTTATGGGAGAAAGATCGGGTAGGGTGTCGGGGAACTGCTAGGCCAATCTATGCAATTTTTAAGGGGAGCACGGGGCAGGTCATCCAGCGAGGATCTACAAAGTTTCTCTTGGGAAGAGAGAGTGGGAAGCAGGAGCTAGTGATCAATATTGCATAATTTTAGGGGACAATCTGGGCCCAGACATAACTACTCAGTTTCTTGGTTGCTTGTAGAGCAGGGTAGAAGGGTAGGTGATATAAAAATATGAAAAAAATTTTGAGGGGGAACAAAGAAGGCTAGCAGAGAAGTTTGCTTCTCATATGTGCATAATTTCCTAGGAAAGTGCAGTAACAAGCAGTAGAGGCTTGTCTTGCATGTCTATGCAATTTTTGCAAGAAGTGCAAGGCAGGTATGCTAGACAGGTTTTGTGTAGGTTGGAGATTAATGTAGCCCTTGTTAAAAATTCAAGTTAGTTCTTCTAGTTGACCATAGGGAGGCTTGATGGTTTATCTTTCAGGAATTGCAGACTAGGACAACTTCTGCACAGTTCTTGTAGACAATAAGCTGGCTTATTTTTAAAATCACGCAATGCAGGTTGCTCAGAGGACAACCTCAATCTCTGCACAGTTCTGGGCAGTAATGCTAGGTAACTAAGATCAAGGTCTTATTGAAGGAGTGTTGTTCAGTAGAAATATTTTCAGGAAAAATGATTGTGTGAAAGCAAGTGGAATTTTGCATATGTGACCTCACACACTTAGCACGACTTGATGACAAGACACCTCAAACTAACAAGAAAATCATGTGTTTAGTGAGATTCACTCAAAGGTTACGAGTGAAAAGTGAAACACTTGAGATATGTCTTCGAACAACCATGATGACACTTGCACGATAGTGCATGCAACTTTATGTGTGAGTGCAACCGATGTCGATAGAGCAAAAACAACTCATGCAGACAAAGACAAACCTTCAAACTTTCCATAAAAAATTTGCAAACATAACATAGCACTCAACAAGCCAAAGATGATAGTTGATCAAAGAAGCAAAAACAAGTCAAGACACGTAGAGGAAACGCATGAAATGACTTTGTGCTTTCAAACATGCATGTTATGGAAGATAGAAATTATGATATGAGAATGACAAGAACTCCTTCAAGCTACATTAAGAGATGTACTTCAAAATATATTCTTTACTTACCATCCTTACCCTTGAGGTGATATGCATCCGATGATGTTTGCATGAGGTCCTGTCTCTTGTCATAACTTTGTCACTTGGTTTTTCTCCTCATCCCTTTGAGAGTCATCTAGTATGTCCTCTTTCCTTGTGGTCACTGAGAGATAGGTCTTCATAGTTTTAGCAGAAAGTGACTATTTTTGGGATGATTTGCGCATTTTTTTGAAGCAAGGTTGGGTTACTTGCTCTACACAATTTCTGGGAGAAAGGCTAGTTTCCTACTCTATGCAATTTCTAACTGCAAGGTAGCTTGGATAGCTAGGGAAACACTGCATAGTTTTGAGATGCAAGACACTATAGTGGGATGCGTCCTGGAAGGACACCTCCGTGCAGTTTCTAAGTGCAATGCAGGCTAAGAAGTTGAGTGTCAATACTGTGCATTTTGTGATGATAGGAAACTACTACGGGATGGGGTCCTAGAAGGACACCTTTGTGAAGTTTATGAATGCAGGGTAGTAGATTGTTTTGTGCATTTCTAGAGAGTAGCACTCGTTGCGCAACTGAGGGACAACACTGTACAGTTTCTGAAGACGGTGGGCTCCCACTAGGAAGGGCACTAGAGGAAACCACCCACAGTTTTGGATGCCAAGGGAGGTTGGGATCGCTGCAGATTGTGCAGTTCCAACAACAAAGGGAAAATATTTAGGGTTACAGAAGCAAAGTGTGTAGTTTTGAAAGGCCATTGGATGAGGCTAGGTTGCTCAAGAAAATGACTAAGTGTGAGATCAGTGAAGATGGTGTAAACAGTGATAGGACTTGACTATGATAATACAAGAACACACAGTGATATAGCATAGACCATCCATAATGTATAAAACACACTTTGCTTGATGAAACAACTTTCATGGCAAGACTACGTGAAGTGAGTGTGAAGCATGTCTCTATGATGAGAACAACCATACACACAAACATTCCCCTTACAATAGAACAACATCCCCTTTGCATGACAAGAACTAATCCCTATGCCCAAAGATGACACATACTGCATGAGATGAGAATGTGAACAAATCATAAGATCAAGGACGGGGTCTTGAGATCTTCAGCTTACCAACAAGTGAGCAAGTAATGATTGATCATAGGATCCAACGTATGCTCTGAAATTTGCATGCGAGCCAGTTTTGGAGGGTGGTTGTAGACACTACAATAGTTCCTTTTCCTAGTTCTTTAAATAAAAAATAAATAAAGGGTGGAAGAAGAGAAAGGATTCTTGTGTAGGGGGGTGAAGGAAGCAACTTCGCGAGGGTACTAACCAGGCTTGCTAGTAGTGAAGTAATGCTTGTGTTTGTAATAGGCCGGGTGGCAATTCCATGTAATAAAAATTAATAAAGGCAAAATGATAACAACAGTTGGTGGGACACTTATTCCAAGCTGATTCCTGTGCAATATGTCCTAGTGGGTGTTCATTTGGATATCAATAGCCAAGGAAATTGTCAAAGGAAATAACTAAGGCTTAGGAATGGAAAAATGGCATTTTTGGCACATTTATTTATGAAAATAATGGAAATTAGGAGAAAAGGGAGGTGAAAGGTCACATGTTGCATGTGAATAGGAAAATGAAGGAAAATAATGGAAAATGAAGAAAATAGAGGCCTCATTCATAAAAAGGCTTCTTAGGATTAGTACACAGACTTTGTCAGTTCAGTTTTGGAGCTCCCTCATTATTCTCTCTCTATCATACTCTTGGATAGTTGGAGTTTTCTTGGAGCAATATTGGAGGAGTGTGGCATATTTGGAGTTTTGGAGAAAGAAGGCAAATGAAGAGGAGGAAAGTGTAAGAGGACATCGAGATCAACAACTACATTGGATTTGACTTGCAGGTATTTAGTTGCATGTATGTTTTCCTCACTAGTTTTGAAATGCATGTCATATGCATGTGGATTATTGGTCATGATCTATCACTGGCATGGAGGATTGCCTAGATTGACAATGGATTGCCTAGCCTTTCCATTTCCTAGATAGCCATGGAGATTGTGGGTTTATTTCCTTGTTTTGTTTTGGTTGGTTCTCATGTTTCCTTTAGCTTGGGTTGAGTTATTAGTTCCTAGAAGACCTGGTTGGAGACATTCTATGGAAGCCCTATAACAACTTCTGTTGAGTTACTTGTCCAGGAAGCCTTGGTTGGAAAATATATCTTGAAGTCCTTGGTGTGTTGAGTTATTAGTCTTGGAAGTCATGGTTGGACAAACACTCAGGAAGCCCGACAACAGCAATGGGTTGTGTTACTAGTCTTGGAGGCCTTAATTGGAACAAACAATCTAGATCCCTAGAAGACTTAGGTGGAGACCATTCTAATGATGATTTTGTGATGTCCAATCGTGAGGTCGCATCACTATTTGATGGGTTGAGGTGGATGGCATCTAGAATCCATGAAAGGTTTTGGATTGATGTATTTTATGAGATCTCACATTCGTGCTTGGAATATGGCACGGGGTTGAACGACTAAAGAGATATTTGGATCAACCATTCTTTGGTCAGGTGGAATGTGGAATTCCCATCCCAGGTTCGGATTTTGTATCATCAATATGAGGTTACTTTTCCTTTTATTTCTATGAGTATTATACTAGTTTATATGTGGATTATATGGTTGTGATTTCCTTGGTATTTCTATTGCTATTATGTTGGTTATGATATGTTTTATGATAGTAGCTATGTATGGCTCTCATCATGTTTTTACTTGTAAATGGATGAACAATGTATCTATGACCTAATGGATGAAATGGCAGGTAATGTGTTGAGGCATCAATTCTTCATAGCAATTCTTAGCTATGTATGAGACCCCTATACTTAGATCTGTCAGTTACACCTCTAGATTGTAATGTGTGATATGTTTGGTGAAATGCCTATCATGGCTAGTAGGGGTCTAATCAAGGTCTTATTCAACTAATTGCATTTGTATTTCCATTTCATTATTATCTTGTTGTTTTGAGAGTTTCATTCAATTTTGGGCAGTGACTTGGGATTTGGGCCTAAAAACATGGCTCAAATCCCTGGGAAACTAGCATAACACTGAGAGAAATAGTCCCTGGATGTTGGCATGCCTTTTCATGAGAGCCTCTAGAGCCTCCTAGATGCTAGAAAGCTTATAGCATGGGAGTGTCAAGAGGTCAAGTGGTCTAAAATCTCAGTGGGACCTAGTGGCTGATTGGAAAAATGGTTGGGATGGTTCCTGAGGGTCCTAGTGCTGATGTTGAAGGTTTGTGTTGTTGTTTTTGTTAGTTTCACTTCTTTAATGTGACTGAGGAGGCCAAATCATATCATAGTGGCCTCTCATCACATGTTTATGCAGGTTGGCCAGCTACTTCGGTAGATATGGGAGTGCAGTACTACAGAGTAGTATTAGAGCATGGTTCACCCCTTAGATTGGATGGGCTGGGTGTTGGTCATACATGCATGTCAATTGCATGTGTGTGTCTTGTGTTGTGAGATTGTGTGCTTGTTGCATTTGCATGGTGTTGATCATGGTTGTAGTGATGTCGCCATGTGGAAGTTGATGTTGTTGTTGTGGAGTGCATTTTCAACATAGTTACTAATCAAACGAGAAAATGACCTACTACCTATTTTTTTAGGTAGTAAAAATTCACTCGATTTTGAAAAATGGTGATTTAGAATACACCTTTTTTGGAGCATATTTTTTCCACTTTAAATTTTTTTATGTATCAAGTATGAACATTTTTTTTAATGCTAGTGATTTTCATGCCGATTTTAAAAAGTGTTCATGCAACATCAACACTTTTTTTAAGAGGACTTATTTTTGACACTTTAAATTTTCTTATGTATCAAGTGTGAACATTTATTTTTGTTAGTGATTTTCATCTTGATTTCGAAAAGTGTTAATGAGCATCAACCCTTTTTGTTTGAAGGGATTAGCTTTTACACTTTAAATTTTCTAATGAATTAAGTGTGGATAATTTTTTTTAAATGTTGGTGATTTTCATGTTAGTAATAACACATAAAAAATAAAATAAAATAAACATGACAAAAAAAATCAAATACAAAAAAATATATAAAAAAGAAAAACAAAAAAACAAAAAACCTATTAAAATGAAAAAATAAACATAAAACATAAAAATAAAATACAAACATGAAAAAATAAAATTAATAAAAACATGTTAGTAATAAAACATAAAAATATCACCGAGATGCGGGTGTTCATCCCAGGATTTAATATGACAAAACGACAAGGCAGTGGATGGAGTGGCCACATCGCTCCCTGCAACTTCCCCCATGCCACCCTGAATGGCATTCATGGCACCTCGCAGGAGCCATTTAATTACTGCACAAGCCAAGGCAGAGCCACTACCAACATAATAATGGAGTCTGTGAATTTCTCTGTTATTCTGGCCCCCCTAATTCACTGTGTTTGTCCTCCACAAGCGGGAGAGTTGAATGTGCATACCATCACTGACCGCAGATACTGGCTGTTAAGTTGTATTGATTCGGGTAATGGCTTCCACCATTCCCACACCAACCTTTGTAACCTCCCCACATAGCTCCACTGTCAATTCCTCTGCAATCCCTATTGATTCTCTCCCTGTTCCCTTTCCCATCATGGTCTACCATCGTATGCGCAGTCAAGAGGGGGCATGCAAGGCGGCAGCTCTCGTTATTCTGCTATGCCTATCCCTGATTCAGCCTCCCCTGCCTCCTATGCCGATAATCCCAACCTGCACAGTTTTGCAGTGTGGTACCCAGACACACGAAACAGCAGAGGCAGAGCCTGGCTCCATAGCTCAGGTCATGGAGATGCAGTAGTATGCACTACCAACTTTCCCCTTCCTTTGCACCCTACTCCTCACACCATTGATTTCCGCTTCCATAATTCACTGAACCGCCCAGTTATAGTCGCCACCGTCTCAATTACCATCACGGAATAAATTAAGCAGCCTGCTCCTCTGGATGATCACACTGAGGAGGCGAACAGAGCAGTTCCAAGCAGCAAGAGAAGGGACAATACTGGTGAATGGGAAGCTGATAAAGGTCGAACCGGAATGCATGGCAAAGCTATTGCTGGTAGTCATCATGTTGAGAAGGGCAAACTCAGTTACACACAGGCTTCTGGTCGTCGCCAAGGAGACACGTCAGGACCGTGTGTAAGCGTGTGCAACATGGAGGGAGGCCAACAAGTGCATGGACATGGCGAGTCGAACGAGGAAGACAACCCGGACAAGTACGCGTGTCCAATTGTGGAGGAACCAGTCCCAGAAGACTGAATGGCAAGTGTCGAGTCTGCCAGGTGGACGTTTTGTCATGTTGTCGATTTTCTTTCTGTTTAGTTTTATGTGTTTTCAGGTTAGAATTAAGATTTGGTTAAAATGTCTCAGTAATGTTGTGATTAAACTGGTTAACCCTATGGGGGCTATTTTTGGACTCATATTTTTGCACTAGTTTCCCCTCTGTTGGGGTAGTCAAAGACAATTATTATGATTGTGTGATGATTGAGGCTTGGTTCCTCTATGGCCGAGCCTCACTGTAATCCACCTTTTTTGTATCATATTAATAGATTAAACTTAGAAAAAAAAATAAAAGATAAAATC
>APFE031027009.1:74177-112386 GCA_000404065.3 Pinus taeda | reverse complement strand
CCCCTCTCCATAGCTTCGGGCTAGTCTAGGGGATTTGAACTCGTGACCTTCAGTACGGAGCCTGCCTTCCTAATGAACTTCACCACATTTGTGGTTACCAACTCGCTTACCCCCGGTGGGGCTAATGTTTTATTTTTAATTGTATTGTTTTAATTTATTTTATTTTAATTGTATTATTTCATTTTTTTAATTTGTTGTTTTTTTTTTTTTTTGAATAAAGTTTTTTTTATCAATAATTTTTTTTAAATACCAAATATAATTAATTTTTTTATTTTTAATTTTAAAATTTATTTTTATATCATTGTTTTGGAATTTTTTTAATTATTTTTCCTTAGTAATTATTTAAGATGTTTTTAAATGATGTTTTTATTTTTTTATTTTTAACTGTGATTGTCTAGCAACCCGATCCCATTATGTACCCCACAATGCTTGTCTAGCAACCCGATCCCATTATGTACCCCACAATGTGTTAATTTCATGGTTGGTCTTTAACATTTTATTACAATGGGTTGAGCTCACCTACACTATGTGTTAGTTTGGTAGTTGATTTTTATTTTTATTTTGCAATGTATCAAATTGTCTTAGGCTAAGATTTCAAAATCGCTATACATTTAACATTTAAAAAAATTATTCTTGTTATAATAATTATTTCATTCAGGTGTTCATTTTTAAAGCTTTTTTAGTCATAAATTTTTCCATACTGTCATGCTTGAAATATTTTGAAAATTTAAGATTGTTTTGTAGTCATAATATTTGGTTTTAATTCCATGGTTGAAAAATTATCAAGATTTTAATGTTTTTCTAAGTTGTGATATTTTATCTTTAATTTTATGGTTGAAAAACAATTATAAATATTTTTTTTAGCACCATGCTTGAAAATTCTTGGAATTTTAAGTTTTTTCAAAGAAGTGATATTTTAAATTTAATGTCATGCTTAAAACTCGTTGGAATTCTAAGGCTTTTCAAAGACGTGATCTTCTATCGCTAATGCCATGCTTGAAAATCATTGGAAATTTAAAGCTTTCCAGAGTCATGATATTTTATCTTTAATGTCATTATTAAAAAATGTTGAAAATGTACCCTGAAAAAAGACGTTATTTTGGCATCAACTCTTTTCGATTTCAAGGTGTTTGTTTCACCAAACAAAATGGATTTTATTGGTTTTTACTGTTTATTTTAAAAAATATTGAAATTTTACTGTGAAAAAAATGGTGATGCAAAATCAACACTTCTTATTTTTGGGTTGTTTTTTCATGTTTTTTTGGGTCGAGTACCCGTTTTGAGGTAATAGTTCCCGTTTGATCGGTAACTATGTTTTTCATGAGTGTATGAACTGTTACATGTTTTTATATGTTAGTGACATGTATCATACTTGTATGCTTGGTTACATGTTTCTCTTCGTTGTTACAAGTATTTCTCATTTACGCTTGATCATATGTGTTCATGTGTGTGCGTTATCTATGGTTATGCATTTGTATTGTCCACATATGTGCT
Organism: Pinus taeda; assembly: GCA_000404065.3. NCBI lineage: Eukaryota > Viridiplantae > Streptophyta > Pinopsida > Pinales > Pinaceae > Pinus > Pinus taeda. The sequence continues at coordinate 110,892 of APFE031027009.1, read as the reverse complement.
CGTGTATCGTCCACATTTATGGTTCTACATTGTCCATGTACATTTGTATGGTTGATGTCGTAATGCATGAGGTCATGGTATTGTGGGTTTACATGATCATGCATCGATGGCTGGAATCCAACTAGAATGATGGCTATAGGGTTATATGCTAATGAGTTGTATTTCTATATTTTTTGTGATTATGTTATACATGTATCATCCTGATTGGTTGATCTTGAAGATGAGATATCCTCCCCGAGCTATGCTAACGTACATTTGCTTATTGTGATTTGGTTTAGATGCCATGTGTACCTTGCAGGAAGAATATCAAAGATGACTGTCAAGATGGTAGAATATAGTTCTTGAGACTCTCCCTATGGATAAGATGAGAATCATGGTTTTGGGAATTATTCTGATCTAGTAGACACATTGAGAAGCTTAAAGGCATAAATAAGGAGTTGTAAGGTAGATAATGATAGAATCATACAGTCAGAGGAGAAACAAGAAAAGGTAAATACAATGATACATCAGAGTTTGTTAGATTTGCAGTGAGAGGGACCACATCAGATCAACCATGAGCAAGAGGACAAAGCTAATGGGGTGTATAGTGGTAGGTCTCATGGTGGTCGCAGTTCAAATAGAGATGACATAGTGAGAGATGGCAGATTGTTGGACACTTTGAATAGGAAAGGTGATGGGCATAGGTACTATTCTAGTTCTAGTTTAGATAAGCACTATGATCATCATCGTTATCATCCTTATAGGAGGAGTGATATGGGATACTTTCCATATGAGTTTAAAAAAACAAACTACCTACTTTTGTTGGGGAGATGAAGAAACCACATGATGTAGAGGCATGGTTGCTTGGCATGAGGAAGGTTCTTCTGGTTACATGAGTATTCAGAGAAGATGAAAGCCAAAGTAGCTACATTTAGTCTCAAAGGTAAAATAGAGATTTGGTGAGAAAATGTGAAGAATAACAGATGTATTCATGAGGAGGACTTGACATGGAGTAAGTTAGAGAGGCTATTCAAGAAGCAGTATCTGTTGGAGAGATACTTTGATCATGGGGGAAAGAGTTCTATGATCTAAAGATGGGATCAATGACAGATGAGGAGTAACTAGAAGTTTCTTCAAGCTACTAAGGTATGTTTCGTACCTCACGGAGGAGAAGATCGATATTCATAGGTTCATTATTGGATTACCAGTTGAATTCAAAGACAAGATTGAGTTTGATGAACCTAAGTCATTGGAGGAAACCATCTAAAATCCAAGGAATTTTTATGAGAAATCGAAGTGCAAATATACGACTAAAATAGACTGGAAAGGTAATGGAAAGAACAAAGTAAAATGGGACAGAAAGTGAGCAGGACTTGAGGGTAAAGGTAATAAATAGAATGTAGTGCCATCTAAGAAGTTAAATGCATCAGACAAAGGACAAGGATTTTGATCTGAGTATAATAGGGATGTAGGTTGGAAGCCTATAGAGTGTTGGACTTGTGACAAAGATTATAGGAGGAGAGATTATCCATAGAATCAGGGTGGTAGGCCTTAGATATAAAGTGCACAAGGCGCACAAACTCTTGGCGATGTTGGTCATAGCATTCCTCGTATCTATGCAGCATTGGATAACAAATAGGAAGACCATCAGGCATTTATCATTGAGATGGAAAGTAAGCTTTGTGATCAAGTTATTTCTATTTTGATTGACCCTGTATCTAATTATAGCTATGTTATTCCTAAACTGATGGATAATTGTGGTTTAAATAAGGAATTGCATGCATAATCTTGGTTAGTACAGTTGGATACAGGTACGAAAAATCAATTTCACCATTGGTTAAGAGCTTGTGCATTTGATTTGAATGGTATGCCTATCGCAACACATTTGAATGTATTACCGTTGGGATCATATAGTATGTTGTTGTGCATGGATTGGTTGTACCTTCATATAACCAAGGTGGATTGTTATGACAAAGCTATTGAGTGCTTGGATGAAAATGGAGAACCAAGAATCTTACAGGAAAGGAAGAAAGCCACACCAGTTAGGATGGTAAAAGCTATGTAGGAAAAGTATAGTCGTGGGAAAGTGTGTGTGTTATTTGTAGTGCACTTTTCTACTGACAAAGGTAAGGAGGTTGAGGATGCATATGTTTTGAGCAAGTACCTAGTTCTACAACAGTTCAAGGATGTATTTCCTGAGGATATTTTAGATTTTGCAACTCACATGGAAGTGTACTTTTCTACTGAGTTAGTGCCATGGGTGGCTCCAACCTCAAAATCACCTTACAGGATGAGCACACCTAAGTTGGTAGAGTTAAAGTTGTAGTTGAAGGAAATGTTGGATAAGGGATACATCAGGCCAATTGTATCACTAAGGGGTGCACCAGTATTTCTTGTGAAGAAGAAAGATGGTACTCTCAGATTATGTATTGACTACAAGTAATTAAACAAAGTGACCATCAAAAACACGTATTTGTTACCAAGGATTGATGACTTGTTCGATTAATTGAAGGGAGCAACAGTGTTCTTGAAGATTGATTTGAGATCTGGATATCATCAAGTACACATCAAAGAGGAGGACATTTACAAGATAGCCTTTTAGACCAAGTATGGGCACTATGAGTTTGTTATAGTTCCATTCAGTTTGACTAATGCTCCAACTACTTTTATGTGCTTAATGAATAGTGTATTGCATTTGTACCTGTATAATTTTGTTACTGTGTTCATTGATGATATATTGGTATATTACGAACATGAGAAAGAGCATGTCAATCATTTAGCAACAGTGTTGGGGTTGTTGAGAGAGCATTAGTTGTATGCTAATCTCAGCAAGTGCAGTTTCTTCCAAACTAAGGTACATTACTTGGTACATGTTGTCTCCAAGGAGGGTATTGTAGTAAATCCATAAAAGATAAGGGACATCATGGAGTGGGTAGCTCCTAGGAATGTATATGAGGTGAGGTACATCATGGGATTGATAGGTTATTACAGGAGGTTCATCAAAAAATTCTCATAGATTTCTTATCCTATCACATCATTACAAAGGATGGGTAAGAAGTTTAAGTGGACAGAGGAGTCTGCAGCTAGTTTTGAGCAACTTAAGAAGTTGTTGACACATGCACCAGCATTAAATATTGCAGATAGAGACAAAGAGTCTATAGCATGCACAAGTTCTTGCAAGAAAGGACTTGGTGGAGTCCTTATATAGGATGGATAGGTGGTATGCTATGAGTCATGAAAAATGAATGAGAATGGGAAGAACTACCCCACACATGACCTCGAGTTGGAAATGATCATATATGCATTGAAGTTGTGGAGACACTATCTTCAGGGAAGGAGGTTTATATTGATGAGTGATCATAGTGGTTTTTTGATATCTATTTGACCAATCAAATCTGAATGGTAGGTAGGTTCGGTGGCCATGATTAGTGAGTTTGATTTTGATATCAAAATTAAAGAGAATAGGGTGGATGATGCTCTTAGTAGGAGGATACAAGTAAATCACTTAGAAACTATGTGCTCATATGGGGTAGACTTACATGGTAGGATTTTGCAGGCAGGTTAGCAGGATTCTAGGTATATGGAGATTATGCACAGGTTGCAACAAAGTACAGGTACAGGTACATGTGGTGGCATAGGTACAGGTACATGTGTAGATAGTGGTAGTGGTATAGGTATAGGTATAGGTGCAAGTTCACAATATGTGGAATATTTCCTTACAGTGGATGGATTGCTTAGATTCAGAGCTAAGATATATGTGCTAGATAGTAGTGTGATCTAGAAGGTGATATTAAGTGAGTTTCATGCAAACCATATTCAGGTCACCGAGGTTATCAGAAGACGTTGACTGTATAAATAAATTTTAGTATTGGTCGAATATGAAGAAGGATGTAGCAAAGTTTTTAGCTATGTGTTTCAATTGTCAGCGTTTGAAGGTAGAGTGTAAACATCCAGGTGGACTACTACAGCCGATTCTGATTCCATAATGGAAATGGGAGGTCATTTCCATGGAATTCATCATAGGTTTTCTAAGGACAATGAGACAACATGATTCCATCGTTGTTGTAGAAAGGTTGAAAAAGGTTGTACACTTCATTCCAGTGAAGTCTACATTCTTAGCTAGCGATGTTGCATAGCTATTCATTAGAGATGTGGTCAAATTGCATGTTGTTCTGAAGAAGATTGTGTCAAACATGGATGCAAAGTTCACTTCTCGGTGTTGGAAGGAGATGTTTGCAATTTTGGGCACAAAGTTGGACTTCAATACACCTTATCATCCATAGACCGATGGAAAGACAGAGAATATCAACATGATATTTGAGGACATGGTTAGGATGTACATGATGCATCAGCAATGAAAGAGGGAAAAGTATCTTCCACTGGTAGAGTTGGCTTACAACAATGGGTATTTGTAATCTTTGAAGATGAGTCTATTTAAGGCATTGTATGGGTAGAGTTACAATACTCCCATTAGTTGTAGTGACCCAATTAATAGGATGTTGGTTGGACCTGATATGTTGGCAGACATGGAACAAAAAATTCAGGTAATCAAGAAGAATATAAAGGCAACACGGGATATGAAAGAGAGTTATGCTAATTAAAAAAAAGTTGTTCAAGGAGTTCCAGGTTGCGGAATAGGTGTGCTTGCGCATCAAACCAAATAATATCTCCTTGTGGATTGGATCATGTGCCAAGTTGGCACCACAATTTTGTGGATGATTCAATACTATTGAGAGGATTGGACCTGCAGCCTATCAACTTACACTGCCTCCGATAGTGAAATTCCATGATATTTTACATGTTTCATTTCTTAAGAAGTATGTTAAAGATGTTGATCATGTGATTGACTAGTCTCTGTTGCAGGTGGAACTAGATGGAGAATTCCAGTCAAAGCCTCAGTGTATAATGCCAAAAAGGTGCTCATGCTTTGAAACTGAGCAATTGAGCAATTTAAGGTGCAATGGAAGCACTTTGAGCTTGATGAATCTACATGGGAGATTGTGAATCAGATGTGGGCTATGTATCATTCATTATTTGCTGCTTGAGGCAAAACAATTTTGGTATAGTGTTTTGGTATATGTTTTGGTACATGTTTCGGTGATGTTTGGTATATGTACATATGTATATGGATGTAAATACCACCATGAGGTATTTTATAAAGCTCAAATAAGAGGTATGGGTGTCATCTAATTATGATCTTATGTTTGTAATTGTTTCATGTTGTTTTTCTTCTCAACGGGTTGATGATCATAAATATTGCATCAACCTAAGTTGTAAAGCTCCATTGAGAGTATATTTTTCTTACAATAGTTTTGTGGTTATAGGTGTTGTTGAACGCTGAGGATGATGTTCCCCCAAGGGGTAGGGTTTTGTAATAGACCTGGTGAAAATTCCATGTAATAAAGGTTAATAAAGGCAAAATAATAACCACGTTGGTGGGACACTTATTCCAAGTTAAATGTTGGGCAATACATCCTTTGGATGTTCATTTGGTTATTAATGGCAAAGAAAATTTGCAAAGGCAATGACTAAAGCTTGGGAATATAAAAATGGCATCTTTCACACATTTATTTATGAAAATAATGGAAATTAGGAGAAAATGAAGGTGAAAGGTCATAGGTTTCTTATGAGGAGGAAAATGAAGGAAAATAATAGACAATGAAGAAAATAGAGGTCTTATTCATAAAAAGGCTTTTGAGGATTAGTATACAGAATTTTTTCATTTCAGATTTAGAGCTCTCTCATTATTCTCTCTCTCTCTCATACTCTTGGATACTTAGAGTTTTCTTGGAGCACTCTTGGAGGAGTGTGTCATATTTGAAGTTTTGGAGAAAGAAGGAAAAGGAGGAGTAGGAAAGCACAAGAGGACATCGGGATCATAAACTATAATGGATTTGGCTTACAGGTACTGAGTTTCATGTATGTTTTCCTCACTAGTTTTGACATGCATGGCATATGCATGTGGATCACTGGTCATGATTTGTCACTAGCATGGAAGATTGCTTGGATTGGCAATGGATTTCCTAGCCTCTCCATTTCCTAGATAGCCATGGAGATTGTGGGTTTCTTTACTTGTTTTGTTTTGGAATGTTCTCGTGTTTTCTTTAGCTTGGGTTGAGTTATTAGTTCCTAGAAGCCCTAGTTGGAAAAACACTCTGGAAGCCCTATAACAACTTAGGTTGAGTTATTAGTCTTGGAAGCCTTGGTTGGACAAAAGCTCTTGAAGCGCTTGGTGGGTTGAGTTACTAGTCCTAGAAGTCTTCGTTGAAAAAATGCTTCAGAAGCATGATGGAAACTGTAGGTTGAGTTACTACTCTTGGAAAGCCTTTTTTGGAACAAACTCTCTAGGGCCTTGGAAGAATTAGATGGAGACCAATTTGATGATGGTTTTGGGACGTTTGGCTATGAGGTGGAATCATTATTTGATGGGTTGAGGTCGATGGCCTCTGGAAGCCTTGGATGGTTTTGGATTGATTTGTTTTATGATCTCAAATTCATGCTTGGAATATGGAAAAGGGGTGAATGGTTGAAGACAGATTTGGCTCAGTCATTCTATAGTCGGGTGGAATGTGGAAGTCCTATCCTGGGTTTTTATTTTGCATTATCAATATGAGGTTATTTCTCCTTGTATTTCTATGAGTATTATACTTTTCTATATGTGGATTATATGGTTGTGATTTCCTTGGTATTTTTGTTGCTATTATGTTGGTTATGTATATGTTTTATGATAGTAGCTATGTATGGCTCTCATCATGTTTTTACCTGTAAATGGATGAACAATGTATCTATGACCTAATGGATGAAATGGAAGCTAATGTATGTTGGGCACCAAATCGACCTATATTTTTCCTACATTTCCACTCCTCTTTTCATCCTTTTTGTATTCATTCACATATATTTACTATGCTAAAACTATGAGGTAATTCCCCTTTCCTCGTCCCTTGGAATATTTAATTAATGAAGTAGAGTCATGAGGGTTTTGCCTATGCAAACCACTAAAACATGTTATGACAGCATATTCTGGAGCACAGGTGTTGACCTCATGGCATATCACAGCAGTTCTGTGATTCATAGCAGCTGATCGACCACGATGAAACAACATAACCAATTTACAGCTATTCTCAACCCATTTTCGATCATTTCTATTCTTGCTCTCTCAATGCTGGTGTTGTGTTGAACGATGTATATATTCGGGCATATAGTTACTAGGTTTTGGGGAGAGATGTTATTTCCATTTTTACTGTATAAAAGATGGGTCACTCCTGTCTGAGGGGTTAGCCAGACCCTGATCTATATTGTAACAACATTTTTCAGATTAATAAAATAAAACCATTTTTTTTGTTCTATCTTTCGCTATCAGTAACGAAACCCTAATCAAAAAGCTGGGCCCGCTCTTCTGATCAAGTGTAAATTGTTTATCTTTTATGTGTGTTGTTCATTGCTACGTGTATTTCTTGATTGTTGTTACAGATTTCTTTAGATTACTGTGAATTCCTTTTCAAGTTCTACAGTTTAGTTTTTATCCCTCTTACATCAATGCTTTGATTTTGTAATCACAAACCCTTGTTCGATGACATATTGTAACCTTGCCCTTGCATATACCTTGCGTGTTACCTTGAAAAGAATAAAAACCCCGATTGATCATTTAATGTAGGAAAGGGGGTGAATAATTTGTTCATACCTGGACAACAACATTTTCGCACCATTGCCTGGGAGGATAACAAGGTGCAAGACATGATTTATATCAACCAGAGGGTTAATCTCTCATCCTGGTGAGAGAATGAGCTTTCTCACTTTGCTTCAGGTCCTCAGTGTAGGCATTTTGTTTTGTGCTTTTATTGTTTTCCTATTTTATTAGTGTCGATCTCTCGTCTTGGGGAGGTAGGAGTCCTTTCATGCCCTGCTCTAGGCCCTAAGCTTAGATTTTTCCATCATATTTGTTTTTTTAATTTTGAGAAACCCAATCTCTTACCCTTGGGAGGGAGGGGTCCTTTGGTGCCCTACTTCAAGTCTTGAAGTGTTAGGTTTTCTTGCATGTGTGTTATTTCCTTGTTTGGCTTCTTGTCCTGGGCAGGGAGGAGTCCTTTGACGCCCTACTTGAGGCCTTGAACCATAGGATCCTATTTCTTTTCCCTTAGTTATGTTCCTTTCAACGTGATCTCTTTTCCTCAGGAGGGAATGGTCTTTTGACGTTCTACTCCAGGTCTTGGGCACTGAGATTTGGTATCAACATCTTTCATCATATCAATTTGTATGAACAGAGAGCCAAATAAGAGGGGCAAAGGGAGAGCCCAAAGAAGGGAGGATAGGATTTGGGAAGGAATACTTATATCCAATAAATCATTGTAAAAGCTGAATGAGAGGCGTCTTCCCCTGCAACCGCGAGGCTAGGTGTATAGACAAGATCTGAGGGACAATCTATAGATCAACCACTGTTGTCCACAACACCCCCGATTAATTTGATACAAAAACCCTTCCAGCAGTCAGAGAGAAAAGCAACATTACACTTGATAAAGGGTTACATTGCTCATAACAGAAGAAGAAGAAGTTACAAGTAAAACATCTAAGGAAACGATCCATCCCATTAGGGAAGAAGAATTTGAAGAGAGGAGGTATGAAGGGTCAAGCCACTGTGATAGGAAGGAAGAATTTGTAGGGACATTTCTATCACCAAAGGATAGAGGGAGCATTATTAAGGCAACTCAAACCCCCGTGATAAGAGCCCTTCTTGTGAAGCCTACTGAAATCCCCAATGAGTATTGAACGATATTCATGGCACCTACAACCTCTACTATTGAATTCCTAATTGGGGATCTTGGGACTGGCACACCAACAAAGCCCATTCCTTTAACAGCTTTACCCATCTTCCATGGGCTTACTTCAGCAGACCCTGATATATTTTTGTTTGAATTTGACATTGTGTGTCAGGGATATGATTATATAATGGATTCTTAGAAATTGAAAATCTTTGTTGCTATGCTAAAAGGGACAGCCCTGCAGTGGTTTATGGGTCTTGGGGGAAGGACTATCACAACATGGGAGGAGATGAAAACTACTTTCTTGGACAAGTACTAGGATTACAGTAAATCACGAGATATTAAGGAAGAACATTTCAAGTTTACACAGAAAGAGGATGAAAATATGGAAGACTATGTGGAGCATTTTAAATACACATTGCAAAGATCAGGTCACTCTGACCTGGATAAGGATATTCTGAAAATTATCCTTCTCCAAGCCTTTCAAGAGGACTCTTTGGAATTGTTAAATATAGCCGGAAAGGGAGATATATCAAAGGAGAACTTTCACACCATCTGCAAATTGTGCATCCAGTTCTCAAGGGGAGTTGCAATGAATAAACAGGGGATTCAATCGACAAAGGTATCTGGTGGAGGTGTCACAAAAGCAGAAATTGGAAATCTATTGGATATCCTGAGTATTGATATCCTAAGTACCTTACCTAAACAAACAAACATGCTGCAGGTAAAGAAGAAACAACTAGAATTGGAAAGAACTATGGTTGTGTTTTACCCAATGTGTAGGAAGAAGCACCCATAGAGGGAATGCCCATTAAACTCTATAGAGGAGTGCACAATCTATGAGTTGAATCATGCGACAAGTTCATGCCCATCCTTGCCAAGAATGAAAGTATTTTTTCGAGGGATGGGTGAAGAGATGGAGCAACTATACTTTATGGGACCTGAAAAGCCATGGCAACCTCGGTAGTCAATGGGAAATCAAGGTATGATTTATTATCCATCTCAATATTTTAGTAATTTTAATATGGGTCCCCAGTCCATGCCTTATCCGCTCATGTGGCCCCAATACCAGCTTCCACCTTGGCAGCAGTGGGCTCCTCGAGCTAGTTCGAGCTCCTCATGGGCTCCAAATAGGCGGGGACCTTCTCCTCCTAGAAAGTTTCCCCAGTCAATGCCACAACAGCAACTCTAGTTACCCTCTAATGTGGCTTATGGTAAACAGCCTATTCGTCCCCAACTTCCCATCCAACCCAATCTGAATCCTAACAATAAAGAGGCTGAGTAAGCTGACACCCTTAAACTACCTTCATACAACATCTCTACTGTAGAATTTTATGAGATGAATTTACGAACTGGGCAAACAGTGGATGCTCAACCCTCACTAGTTATCATTGAACAAATTGACAGTGAGGAAAAGGAACCAGAAATGGTTGAAGAAGAAGCAAACCAAGTCAACAAAAATTGTACACCTCCTCAATAGCTAGTTACTCAAAAACACCAAGTTGAACTGCCCTATCCAGAAAGGTTGGCTTTGAGTAAACAAATCCCTCAAGCTAAGTTTGACTTGTTAGGGGAGTTACAAAATTTATTTGTCAAGATTTCCCTGCTGCAAGCTATGAGGTACGTACCTATATATGCAAAAACTCTTAGGGAATATTGTGCTAAGAAGCCTAAAAATAAATCAAGAAACCCACTCAGCATTCATGTAATGGGGTAACTATCAGATTTTATGATGGGAAGGTTCATGCCTTAAAAGTATGGGGTTCCCAGGAACCCAATTTTAATCGTGCAAATTAATGGGGTAGAAATTCCAAATGTACTGGTAGATTTGGGTGCTACCATAAATGTCATTAGTACTGAAACTATGCATGCATTAGGTCTTCATAACTTGAAACATACAACGATAGTGTTAGAGCTGGTAAATCGATCTACAATGAAACCAGTAGAGAAGTTAGAAGATATCACAATTTCAGTTGATTCATGGCACTACCCTGTGGACTTCTTAATACTACAAATGCAATCTCCAGTTGGAGGCCATCCCCTAATTCTAGGAAGACTGTGGTTGGCAACCGCAGACGTTTATATTGGGTGTCGATTTGGACATATGGTCATTTCAAATGGAAAAAACACTAAAAATTTAGTGTTGTATCCTCCTGCAGAACCTAACCCATTAGAAAAACCAATAGGTCGCAAGAAATATTTACCCAGAAAAGAGTTTGAATCAGAAAATGAGGAATTAATACCAGTTCTTACTATTGGACAGGCCCTCCAGTTAAAAATAGAAACAGAACATGACATAATTACTACTTTTATTAGTGATCCATGTTCTATTTCATCTTTAAATCAATAAATCTTGGATTCCATCTTGAGCTGTGAGACATAGGAAAGTATTTGAACAATAGATGGATTTGATGAGCTACCTACAACTGCAACCCATGACAATATTCTGTGGAAATAGAACCAAGAAAAACCATGAATATCAATCCAAATTTGTTAGTCACAGAAGAAACAACTCTTTGATGTTCTTCGAAAACACAAATAAGCCTTTGCCTGGGACTACTCAGATATGAAGGGGATTCCTGCTAATCAATGTACCCATCATATATACATTAAGGAGGAAGAGCTCCAAAAGCTGCTAGACATGGGATTTATCTACCCCATTTCAGACAGCCAATGGGTTTCCCCATTGGTAGTGGTCCCTAAGAAAAATGGTAAATGGTGGATATGTGTGGATTACAGAGAATTAAATAAGGCAATGCAGAAAGACCATTTTCCATTACCATTCATTGACCAAGTATTGGATATGTTGGCTGGGAAGAAGTTTTTCTCCTTCCTGGATGGATTTAGTGGGTACAACTGGATCCAGATAGCTCCTAAAGATCAGGATAAGACCACTTTCACATGCCGTTGGGAAATGTTCGCATATTGGGTCCTCCCATTTGGTCTCTGCAATGTGCCTGAAACATTCTAGAGGGAAATTTTGGGGATTTTCTCTGATCTGATGGATGACAGTGTTAAGATTTATATGGACGATTTTATTGCATATGGGGATTCATTTGAAGAGGCGTTGGGGAATCTAGAAAAAGTTCTTGAAAGATGCAAGCACGCGCATGTCTCTTTAAGTATGTAAAAATGCCATATGATGATGAAGGAAGGAACAGTCCTGGGACACTTCCTTTCAGCTGCAGGAATCTGGATGGATCCACCTAAGATAAAGGTAATACAACATTTTCTGATACCCAAAACACCCACACAAGTATGTAGCTTTATCAGTTTTGCTGGTTATTATAGGCGCTTTATAGAAAATTTTGCTAAAACAACACATCCGCTTTTTCAGTTGTTGACAAAAGATGCAGATATTGTGTGGACAGATGACTGTGATGCAGCGTTTTTGAAGATCAAGGAACTGGTATGTACCATTCTAATTTTAGAGGGCCAGACTAGGCATTACCATTCCATATTCATGTTGATGCTTCCCAGATAACATTTGGGGCAGTTTTGGGGTAGCAAATGGATAAGGTACCATATGTAGTTTACTATGTTAGTAAGAATTTGGCTCCTACTGAGTTAAACTACATAGTGAATGAAAAGGAATTCCTTGTTGGCATCTATGCCATCAACAAGTTTTGGCACTATATTACTAGTTACCCCACCTTTGTGCATACTGATCATGCAACCATCAAGTATCTGATGAATAAACTCGTTACTCCTGGTTGTATTACAAAATGGCTTTTGCTACTTCAAGAGTTTGACATTACTATAGCAGATAAATCAGTGAAGGAAAATGTGGTTCCTAATTTTCTATCTAGGTTAGAAAATAATGTCAAAGGTACACCTATTGAAGATAGCTTTCTAGATGAATATCTCTTTGCAATTTCCACTAACACTCTATGGTATACAGATATTGCTAACTATCTTGCTACAGGGAAGGTACCTTGTCATTTTTCATATAAGGATTGGTAGAAAATTATTCATCATAGTACCTGATCGATATTCATGCATCGTAGGGTACCTCTTTCATATAGGGGTTGATCAACAGATTCGGAACTGTGGATCAGACAATGATATCTATGAGATATTGAAGGCTGCCCATGACGGACCTTGTGGAGGAAAGTTTGCAGATAAAAGAACAGGCCACAAGGTGCTACAAATGGAATACTACTGGCTTTCTATCTTTTGCGATGCTCGATATTATGTGTGAAGATGTGACAACTGTCAATGGATGGGACAACCTAGGAAATCAGATAAAATTCCATTATAGGCCCAGATAGTCCTTGCACCTTCTGAGAAGTGGACCATCAATTTCATTGGGCCCTTCAACCCACCTTCTCACCAGAAGGTTCACATCCTCATCTACACTAATTATGTGATTGAGTGGGTGGAAGCTAGAGCTGTTGCAAAAGCAACATAACAAGTGTTTTCAAATTTCCTTTTTGAAGAGATAGTTGCCTTATATGATACCCCAAGAGAAATTTTTTAAGATGGAGGAGAATAGTTCACATCCCACATGATAGGAAGGCTTATGCAAAAATACAAGTTTAAACACAGAGTGACAAATCCTTACCATCCCAAAGAAAATGGACAGGTAGAAATACAAACAAGGTATTGGAAAATATCTTGACAAAAACTGTAGCGAATCATTGCCGAGATTGGTCACAGAAACATCCAGAAGCTCTTTGGGAGTATAGGATGACATGGTGGAATACAACCGGGTTTTCACCATTTGAGCTAATCGATGGGAAATCCCCCTTGTTTCCAATAGAGTTCTATTGGGTTGTGTTATACTCTTTCCATGACTAGCCCACGTAGTTAATTGGGCAATTAGAAGGGGGCCAGAGCACCCCCTTCGTTGCACCAATTGTGTAGCAGAGGGAGCCACATGGTGTTTGAGGAGTGTAGGTAACCTCACTCTATGGGGTCCAGGGCAGCGCCCTTGAAAATTTTAGTTTTGGACCTTATATTAGATTGAGCAGACCTACCTATGATTTTGTGCATGTTTTTGGCACATGGTTTTGGACGCAATGGTTTTTGGTACATGATATTGGATGCTTTAGCATGTATAAATATGTATTGTAACAATGAAAGAAAATAATGAAAAAACAAGCTAGTAGTCCCTGTTTTGGGATCCAAGGGAAAATCTCTGTGTATGTGTTTTATGTGTTATGCTCTCGCATTGTTTATTTTCGATGTTTTAGAATTCGTATGCAAGTAATTTCTATATGGGGTTAGAACCTACAAGTTCGAGATCAGCATGCTCAGAATAGCTTTGGAAGTGGGGTTAGACTTATAAGAGGCCCAGAAACACTAGTTGGAATAGCTCAATGAGTTAGATGAGATTCATTTAGTAGTTGTCCAGAAAACTACTACTATCCAACAACAGAGAATGAAATGGCATGATAAATTTATCAAGACTAAGGTGTTTCATTTAGTGGACTAGGCTTTACTCTATGCCTCCTAGTTCAAAGAATTTAAAGGAAAGCTTCACACTCATTAGATGGGGCCCTATGAAGTGGACACTATATTCAACAACGGAACAGTCAGATTGGCTACAATAGATGAAAATCATACTTCCTTCCTAGATAATGGACACCATCTGAAGTTATATCACTATCCAACTTCTAAGGATGCTTTCATCAAACATCTTTTTGATAGATCTAGTTTTATGGTTGTTGGTGCAAAGAATACTCTCTCTTCCTTCTAAAAAAAAAAATTAATAATAATAATATGGTGTTACTACTTACTTGTTTGTCTTTTGCAGGAATAAGAATCAAATTATGACAAGGAGAAACTGAGAAATTTTCCAACACTCGATGTTGTTACTCTGTCATTGTTGTTACTCCGTTGGTGTTGTTACTCAACCGTTGTTGCTACTCCATCAGTGGTGTTACTCTGTCGGTATTGTTACTTCGTTGTTGCTATTACTTCATCGGTGCTATTACTCAGCCATTGTTGTTACTCCATTGGTGTTGTTACTCTATTAGTGTTGTTACTCCACCGTTGCCGTTACTCTGTCATTGTTGTTCCTTTGTGAATGTTGTTAATCTACCATTGCTGTTACTCCATTAGTTTTGTTACTCTGCCATTGTTGTTACTCTACTGGTGCTGTTACTCCATTGTTGTTGTTACTTCACTAGCGCTGCTACTCCACTGTTGTTCTGCTACTCCACTGTTGTTGTTACCCGCCGTTGCTGTTACTCTATTGGTGCTGTTACTCTAGCATTATTGTTACTCCGTCGGTGTTGTTACTCCACTGTTGCTATTACTCCACTTGTGTTGTTACTCTGCCATTGTTGTTACTTCATCGGTGTTATTACTTCTTCATTGTTGTTACACCATCAGTGATGTTACTCTGTCGTTATTGTTACTCCATCATTGTTGTTACTCCGCCGTTGTTGTTATTCTACCAATTATTTTTGTTGTTACTCCACTGCCAGGTAGGTCACCAGGTATGCCCTCATTGACTCCTACAGATTTAATTAAAATATTCCAAAAAAGGGACTGGTATATGTCACAGATGGCTGCATTTAAGTCGGGGGGGGGTCCCGCCACAAATAAATGACAAGCTACCTAAAATTGTATTTTATATCACATCATTACCAAATATAATGCGAACGGAAACCAAAAATATTGTTATTTTGTAATCATGATTCTAGCGCATTGGAATTGTAAATCGTACACCAAAAACCTTATCGGTCATTTCCCTATCATGCCGCATTCAGTCACTGTAATCATTCACTATACTACCATAACCCGCCATTATTTGTTGTGTTTTTCGAGATGTACCAGTCAATTTTACCATTATTTTACCCCGTGGACACCATGCTACTATTATTGCCATCGTCAATTTGGATTGTTGTTACTCTCCCCCTACGAACCGACTGTATCCATCGTGTTGATCCCATCTCTACAGGGATGGGTAGGTTGGTTGTGCACCATGAGTCGAAGGGTACGAAAATGGTACAAAATAATTGAGAAGTATGGCAGGTTTTTGAAAATGCATGTTGGAATGTCTATATTGACAGGTTGTAGGGGTTTAACAAAGAAATTGTGATTAAATTGGCACTCAATTTAGAGGGAGGGAGGTCTCGAGTCTAGGGGATAGAAATCCCTATTACAGAGGAAGCCATTGCGGAGGTCAGGGGGATAACCCTTCAAGGATAGAGATAGTTTTTATGAAGAACCTCTCTCCCTGAGTTCCCCAAAGCATTTTTGCAAGCTGGAGAGAATGTTGTTCAAAAAGGTCGGGGATATGACCAGAATTCATTACCACACCCATGGAGTGAGATGGCAGGTTTTGTAATAAGATACATAACCTGTGAGGGGAGGTATGTCACTATGTTTAAATATCATTTCAAAGTATTGGATCACCTCTAATTTCCACAGTCAGAAGCTTTCTCATTGAATATTCCTTTCATCCTGTTAAAAAGTCTCCAGTTGGTGGCGCAATCTGCTCAGCATTCATGACAAGTTGTGAAAGTCATTACCAACCATGGGCTAGTTCGGCTGTTAGTCATGCATGCAATAGATTGATTTCAAATCCCATGGGAAACATTCCAGGATTCTGCAAAGGAAGAGATAGCAACTACTATAGCTGCTGGAAAAGAAGAGCCGAAAGCGATGGAGAAAGAGCCCAAGGCAGACTACATATACATAGACAAAGAAGAACTAAAAGAAATGGAGATGGAACCTGAGGAGCTGGAACAAAATAGGGAGCTTGAAGTAAAGAGGATAGTCGAGGCTAATCCATAAGAACCAACCTCGACTACAAAACCAATGAAAGAAGAAGTGTTGTAGCAAGGAGCCGATATAGAAAGGGTCACTAGCACCACAACCAAGGCTATCCCATAAGAACCATCCTCGTCTATGGAGCCAGTGGGACAAACCGACGGCACTGTAACAGGAGAAGAGGTACCACAATATTCTAAGGTGGAAGAATTCATTAACAGTGTGGTTGGGGGTGTCCCACAAGAACCACCCTTGACCGTGGAACTAATGTAGGAAGATGAACTAGGACGAAAGGGGTCTGAAGCTGAAAGAACTATGGAGACAACAAAAGGAGAGGTTATCGGTATAATGGATGGAGTTGACATAATGATACAAGAGGCCATTTTTATCAATGTCATGTTGGAAGAAACAGTGCCAGCATCATTTGCTCAAGAATTTCTGGATACGAAGGGTGGTGTTACATAAGAACCACCATCAACTTGTCTGGCTCTGGAAATTGCAGAGGAATTAGATCTTGAGGTTGACACTACTCCACAAGAACCAACGTCAACCTCGGAATGGAGGACTACACAGACAGGGGTCTCAACCCAGAGAAGAGATGTTGTAGACAAAGGGAAATATCTCAAGGTCACAACTGAGGTCGGGATAGAATAGGTAGAAAAATTCTTTCAGTTCCCCTCTTATTTCTCCACTCCGAGAGGGGCTATGGTGTCTCGCTCTCCCCGATGCACAGAGGAAGACGTTGCCATTTTTCCTATTTTGAAGTTTGATGGGTCGATCAAGGGAATAGCTGCCACAAGTTTGTTGGCCACAGACTTCCAGAGAGACCTTTTCCAAGAACCCAGAAGAGAGGAAGAGACAGTTGTTTCTAAAACAATGGAACCTGGAGGGGAAATGTTAGCTAAAACACCGATTGATACCCATCAAGTGAGCCCACCACCTACTGAGATAGCTTCACAGTGGGTCGAGATAGGGGTTAATGAGGAAGTAGTTGCTCCCAAGGAAGAGGGACCAAGGAGAGCATTCCCATAGATTAAACCTATGGATACTCCCTCGAGTAATCCACCACCTGCCAAACCAGATGCAGTACCAGATGAGGTGGTGGTCAAACAAGAATGGATATATTTGTGTGAGCAATTGATGCTACCTATTAAGTAGAAATATCAGCTGCAATTCAGGGGAACAATGCGGCTCAAAACAGAGGTCAAGAGGCTGAGAAGGTACGTACACTAGTTGAAGAAATAGGTGAAGAAATATAAGCGGTGGGCTAAGAAGCCCAAAACCATGATGGACGAAGAAGAGCCATAGGTAGACAAAGTGGCAACAACCTCTATCGCTACTCAGACAAACCCTATCGAGTTTTTGTTTGAAGGCTGTGAGTTTTCCTTGACAACTGAAGTACAAACTTGGAAATCCACTGTGGCGCCATATCAGAACGAAGTGAAGAGAGCCCAGGAACAAGCAGCCATGACTATCTTCGAATATGTGGAGCACATAGATATAATGTGATTGAGGTATGTAAAACAACAACTCAAGGTGGAGCGGCTGGAAGGGAAAGTGGTAGAATTGAAAGATGACAAAGAACAAATGCTCCATTTAGCACAGGAGGTGATGGAATGTCACCCTCGTGCTTCCAGTTATTCTTCACTTTTGCATGACCATTTTTTTCTTCTATTTGGAAATCATCAAGAAAGAAATTTGAAAGGCCAAGACTTGTCAAACTTTTTTGGCTTTATTGAAGCTTATGTTGTTTTTCCTCGGACCATTACTCGACCGATATTGAGGATGGCGTCATTTCCTCTGAATATTGAGGGCCCATGATTTGCCAACTCGGCATTTGATGTGTGAGCTTTACATGCATGGGTATCCCCTGCGTGTTGATAGATAATTTAATCCGGTCCCATATGTGGGGGATATTCATTTAAGCGCCCTCACCTCTTACACTCTCAATCAGATAAGTTGGTAGACGACTTCTAATACTTTGAGTCAAATTAGGTCACGAAGCCTTTTATGGTAAGAGGAGAGCATGAGTGTTCAGTGACTATGTACAATAAGCACAACAATTTTTTAGAAATTATGGGGAATAGGGAATGGATGCTGAAGACAAAAAAGTGGTACATTGATCTCTGTGTCAAGAAATTAGTCATGTTTCAAGATGGCGCCCTTGATAGTTTCCAGAAAAGGTGGATGATGTCACCCACGTCCATTCGGAACAGAGAACCGTTTGGAGCACCAAAATTTGCACGAGCACTCAGTAGGGTACAAAGGTATGTGACATGCATCCAAACATGTGGTGTTCGGTGGATGGGAATTCGATTTCAATACCTCATCATTTGGTTGCCTACAGAACACTACAACCTATCATATAATGTACCAAATTATTGGTGGAAAGAAGTTCTTCTCTCAGAGGGCTTAAGGTTCTAGGAATAGAAATGGGAGGGAAATATTATCTCGCCTAACTTCATGAAGCCCACAGCCTATCCAATCTAGACCTGTAGAGGCAACGAGCTGCGTGAGGGCATGCAATAGGATAGTTAGGGGCAGATGTTGAGCACCAAATCAGCCTATATTTTTCTTGCATTTCCACTCCTCTTTTCATCCTTTTGCATTCATTCACATATATTTACTATGCTAAAACTATGAGGTAATTCTCCTTTCTTCATCTATTGGAATTTTTAATAAATGAAGTAGAGTCATGAGGGTTTTGCCTATGCGAACCACTACGACATGTTATGATTGCAGATTCTGGAGCATAGGTGTTGACCTCACGGCATATCACAGCAGTTTCGTGATTCAAAGAAGTTGATCGACCATGATGAAACAACATAACCAATTCGCAACTGTTCTCAACCCATTTTGGATCATTTATGTTCTTACTCTTTCGGTGTTGGTGCTATGTTGAACTGATGTATATCTTTGGGCATATAGTTGTTAGGTTTTGGGGAGAGATGTTATTCCCCTTTGTACTATATAAAATATGGGTCATTCCTCTACGAGGGGTTAGCTAGACCCTGATCTGTATTGGAATAGTGTTTTTCAGATTAATAAAATACAACCCTTTTTGTTGTTCTATCTTTCGCTGTGAGTAACACAGCCCTGATCAAAGAGCTAGGCTCGCTCTTCTGGTGAGGTGCTGCATGTTTTCATGTTATGTGTGTTGTTCATTGTTGTGTGTATTTCTTGATTATTGTTACAGATTTCTTTAGATTACTGTGAATGCCTTTTTAAGTTCTGCAGATTAGTTTTTATCCATGTTACAACAATGATTTGATTTTGTAATCGCAAACCCTTGGTTGATGACAGATTGTAACCTTTCCCCTGCATATACCTTGTGTGTTACCTTGAAAAGAATATGCACCCGGATTGATAAGTTAATTTAGGAAAGGGAGTGAATAATTTTTTCATACCTAAACACCAACAATGTGTTGAGGCATCAATTCTTCTTAGTGATTCTCAGCTAAGTATGAGACCCTTATTACACTTGTAGATTACATATGAGAGATATGTTCGATGAAATCCCTGTCATGGCTAGTAGGGATCTAGTCATGGTATTATTCAAGTAATTGCATTTTTATTTCCATTTCCTTATTATCTTGCTGTTTTGAGAGTTTCATTCAATTTTGGGCAGTGACCTGGGCTATGGGCCTGAAAAAGTGGCTCAAATCCTAGGGACATTGGCACAAAATTGAGGAAAATAGTCCCTGGAAACTGGAATTCCTTGTCATGAGAGCATCCAGAGCCTTCTACATGCTGGGAGACCTATAACATGGGAGCGTCCGATGGTCAAGTGGTTGAAAATATCAATGGGACTATGGGGTTGATTGGCGGAAAGGTTGGGATGGTTATTGAGGGTCCTAATGTTGACATTGAAGATCTGTATGGTGTGTTTCTTTCGGTTCCACTTCCTTAACCTGACTTATGAGGTCGAATCATATCATAGTGGCCTATCGTTGCATGTTTACCTCGGTTGGTGGGTTACTTGGGCAGATGTGGGAGGAGGATGTTATAGAGGCCTCTTGGATGATGGAAGGCCTATAACATGGGAACGTCTGGGGTAAAGTGGTCTAAAATCTTAGTGGGACCTAGGGATTGATTGGTAGAAAGGTTGGGATGGTTCTTGAAGGTCCTAATGCCGATGTTGAAGGTCAGTATGGTGTGTTTTTGTCAGTTCCACTTCTTTAACCTGACTTAGGAGGTTGAATTATATCATAGTGGCCTCTCGTCACATGTTTACCCCTGTTGGCTAGTTA
Organism: Pinus taeda; assembly: GCA_000404065.3. Taxonomy (NCBI): domain Eukaryota; kingdom Viridiplantae; phylum Streptophyta; class Pinopsida; order Pinales; family Pinaceae; genus Pinus; species Pinus taeda. The sequence goes on along the minus strand of APFE031027009.1, from coordinate 90,182 downwards.
CTTGGGTAGATGTGGGAGGAGGGTGTTACACTGTGTTTATTAGATGGTTATATGTATACTTCTCTGAAGGAACTACCTCTTCTGATCTCAATAAGTCGGTATCCCTCTTCCACCAAAAGAAATAAATAAGAGCCTTTAGAGAGTTCTTTAAATAAAAAAATAAATAAAGGGTGGAAGAAGAGAAAGGAGTCTTGTGCAGAGAGGGGAAGCAGGCAACGTTTTTAGGGTACTAACTAGGCTTTCTAGCAGCGAAATAATGCTTTAGTGTCTCCTTCGTGTTTTGCACACTGATCCAATCAAGTAGTGAAAGACAAGGTTGAAATATTAATGAGAAAACACATATCATAGGTTATATATATGCTTCTTTGAACGAACAACCTATTCTACTCTCAATAAGTCAGGATCCATCTTGCACCCAAAGAAATAAATAAGTGCCTTTTCATAGTTAAATAAAAAAAAATAAAGGGTGGGAGAAGAGAAAATATTCTTGCACAGAGAGGTGAAGCAAGCAAATTTTCCTAGGTACTAAACATGCTTGTTGGCAACAAAGTAATTCTTGTGTTCCTGTAGTGACTCCTTTGCCGTACTATCTAGCCCTACTGACTATAAAGCAAAACCACAGATCAAGACTAAGACTCATAGTATCTTAAGCTAACAAACTATATTACTCTTTTCCTAAATAAAAAAAATTGTGATATGATTGGCCTTATGAATGTGTTCAACCAATAAAGGAATCAAGGGGATTGTAACTATAATTGGCTTAAGTGGGGTAATAAGTATCATGAATCAATACTTTCTGAAGAGATAGGTCGTACATAGAAGATTGGATGAGGGTAGAGAAGCTCGAGTTCTACAAGTGCGTTGCGAAGTGTTGTCACTGCTACAACACCCTCCAAAATTTTGGCCTAAATTCATGTTTCAAAGGCTACTTTTACTTTACATGCTATCGATCCTAGTAGTAAGAGATTCCATATATGTACTCTAAGTTTTATAGTCCCTTTTAGAAGAAAAATCAAGTGTCATCTTTCGGCATGGGAAATGTTGCACATGGAAAAAGCAGTGATGTGGTTCATTTGGGTAAATGAACCACATAACTATCCTGAACTTCCTCGTCTCAATCCTTTTATTCATGAAGTGTTCCCTAAGTCAAATATCCCAGAGGTCCAACTTACCTTACCGAGACCAGCCAAGAAACTCAAAAGATTGTGTACAAATCACCCTTATGCCTTGTGCGATCATTATGGTAACTATTCCCATTGTTGCCCTCTTCTTGATGAAATTCATGATTTCCTTCATGCGCTTTGTGAGTACGAGACCACTCTTACTGGATCACCTACTCCTCTACCTGTGGATTCTGGTACCATTACTCCACCAGAACAAGGGAACTCCAGTACCACCATCATGATCCCTCCCACAGATTTCGAGATGACAGACTCCATGTTCCATACCTTTACCTATCGTCATCCTTAAAGTTCCTCGCAGGAAGGGCTCCTACACCAAACAGCGCAAAGTCTAATTGGAACTTTTCACAGGGGAGACCCCCTCACATGTTTGTGGGATCCAACACCATCAACAATAGGAAATTAACTTGTTCTATGTTTAAAATCAATCTAATAAATTCCATGCAAAATCCTTACATGAAGAAGAAATAACAGAGTATAAGGTCTCAATTCACATCCATATATTCTAATCTTAGTAAATTCCATGCAAAATCCTTACATGAAGAAAAACTAGCAGTCTATGATGTCTCAATTCACATCCATATATTCTAATCTTAGTAAAGCATTTGTACAAATACCAAACTCCCACCCTAGTTTCATTACTAGGTTGTAAAATTATCTCAATTTCTTAAAATATTCTTGGCAATGGCACATCATATATGAGACTCAAAGACACTGATAGAAAATGATTGACAAATCATGAGAATGAAAATTATTGCGAATTCCTTCTCAGCATTGAGGTACAATGAATAAATGAAAACACAATGCCATTGGAATCCTTCTTATGCAATTGAATATCAAAGAACATCTCCACTTGAAAATATAGAAACATATAGACTAAAATAGTTTGTTACCTAAAAGACTTGGTGGAGCTGAAATTTTGCTAACTAGTCATTGATGATGTCAAATAGGTACTAACTAAAATGAAATCTAACGAAATATTTCTTACTGGTGAAATGCAGGATAGAGACCATAAGATGACTTTGTCCACTATTTGATCATGGTCATACCCTAACAAAAAACACATCATTGAAATTATTTGTCTAGATATTTATGGGAAAATACTTAAAGGAAGAGGTGGATTGTGTATATAAACATCAATCAAGTAAACATAAGCCCATATCATGCAATATCTATAAATTTTTTATTTATTACAAACTAAACTTCATTACAGGTAAATACTTTGTTTAAATATAAGCTAAAAACATTAATATATTACTTTAAAAAAATTGATATAAAATATATAAAAAACATTTGAAAAAAATCCACCCTTTATCACAAAAATTTTAAACCAAACCATACACTTTCATTGAATTCCTTTAACCTAAAACCTTTCTTTCAGCCCAGTTCGTTACTATATTAGTGAAAAGGCGCGGTTAATTATCAATTTATCACTCATCCATTTGATTTGTATCTATATATTCACAGCTTATATAGAGTTCAATTATATGAAATTAATAAAATTGTGCAATGAAAAGAAGGATATACTAGAAAGGAGAATAAGAGATTTGCAACTTTAATGGAGTTTTGAAAGTGTTAGGTCTTAGAGACTTCGGTGAAAAGTGTAAAAGGTGCTCTAATCAGTGGAGTCATTACGGTTAAACACTATCATGTTACGCTGGGTCATAAAGGTTTTGGAAATTTTTTGGTTGAAATTTAGTGTAGTTTAATTTTTTTTAAGTGGTTTAGGATTATATATGGGTTTAGTATTAAAAACAATTTAATTTAAATTTGTGATTTTAACAAATTTTAGTTAAATTAGAAAATATTGGAAGTAATGTTTTTATATATATTATAGGTGTCATAAGTATTATTTATTTTGGAAATTGATTAGTATATATAAGAATGTGGAGAATTTCTAGCTTAAATTTGTGATTCTAACCAATTTCAATTTAACTAATCTCAATTTAACTAGAAAATATTACAAGAAGTAATGTTTCCATTTATATTATGCCTGTTACTTATATGTCATGCCTATTAGGTATTCACATCATTGTGTGAACTGACTACCTCACAAAGTGGGTTGATACAAAAGCAATCAAAGCAGTGATAGAGGAAAAAGTAGCTGAGTTTTTGAGGGAAAACATATTCTACAAGTTCAGGGATCCGAGAGAGTTGGTCACAGGTCAAGGCATTTAGTTCACTTCCAACCTGATTGAAGACCTACTCACACATCATAAGATCAAGCATAGGACTTCCACCCCCTACCACCCACAAGCCAATGGGCTAGTGGAGGTCACTAATAGAGCATTGGAAGGGATCCTAACCGAGGTAGTGAGCAGCAGTAAAAAATACTGGGTGGACAGATTAGTTGAGGCCACTTGGGCCTACAACACAACATGGAAGACCACCACCAGGTTCACACCCTATGAACTGGTCTATGGGAAGAAGCCTTTGCTATCAATAGAGTTTGAATTCAATACCCTAAGGATGGAAACTCATCTGGACCTAGACCTCAGCCATGCAGAGAGGGAGAGATTACTTTAGCTCAATGGATTGGATGAATACAGATTGCAAGCCCTTCTCCATACAGAAGTAGTTTAGCTTTAGAGAAAGATATGGCATGACATAAATATCACAGTGAACCAATTCCAAGAGGGAGATTAGGAACTATTTTATGATTCAAGATACAAGGATTTCAAAGGCAAGCTACAGACAAGATGGCTAGGACCCTAAACTATGGAGAAATGCAATGGCAATGGTTCAGTTCTGATTAGAACCATTGATGATGAAGCCATCCCCATGCTTGTCAATGGACATCGATTGAAAGTCCACAAGAAACCCCTCTCCAAGTGAGATTTTATTGAAGATTTGAATAAAACAGTGATGGTAATGGAGCATGTCTTAGCTTCCACTTCACCCACTCACTAAAGAAAAAGAGAGAAAATAAGGACTCAAGTGAAAACCTCCATGAGGTGCTTGAGTCCCATCATTGGGTTGAAAATCTCTTCTGAGGCAATTCAGTGATGTAAAAAAAAAAAGAGAAAGGAAAAGAATAGGATCCATGGGTGAAAACCTCCCTTGGAGGCACCCAAGGTAGGAAATTAAGGTGAAAACCTCTCTGAGGCACCCTAGTTGTTTTCAAAAAAAAAAGAGAGAGAGAGAAATGAATTTTTATTGCATTGCAGGTTTGCAGAAGGACTACAGGGAGTAGAAAAAGGTTCCAAGGGGACCTTGACATTCATACCAGCTGTTGTGTAGGTAAATCTCCTCTACGGACAAAGGCGATCCCACTAGCCTAAATGGGGTCTAGCAACAATCAGACAACGCTAACACACAGGTTCCTAATTGCATAGTAAAGGCCAATGATGAGAGCCTACCTCGAATCTAACGCTTATATTCGTAGAAGGGTCATAGCTTCCGTTCTTTCGCTTCATCTAGTCATAATCCTCACAATCCTCATGAATAGACACCTGCACATGCAAAGAACAAGACAAATACAAGCATAAAATCCAAGAAATACAACTATGTATCAGTCAGAAAGGATACAACTCAAACATCATAATAAAGACACATGAGTGAACCATAATGATAGTCGTATATTATTATTGATAAACAAAAGAGAATACAACCAAGTTCTGACGTCAAATCCTCCTTTGGCTGGGTGAATCAGCAACACATGCCTTGCAAAGCTTGTAGGGGATGGGAACAAGACTCTCTCTCCTTGATTACTTGGACATGGATCTCCTCCTTAAATATTTAGCCTCATAGCGATGAACAAGGCCTCTTGCAAGATGAGCTTAGCAATTCTCAGACTTTGGGACTTAGATTTGGGAGCTTGAAAAGTAGAATTACTAACTAGCTTGTCAAAGGGGAAAGAAAAAGCTTATATAGAGGTAGGAGGAGTAGATAAGACCATCCACTTGATTCATGGGATTTTCCTTATCATTAGGAAGCTTCCATGATAGGTGGAGAACTACTTCCCTCCTTGGGAGATTCTAAGCCCAATTGAACCAACTCAAACAAGAATCAGTTCATGGATGGGTTAGAAGGAACCTTCGGAAGTTTGTTTGTTAAAAACTTTACCCAACTGGGTTGGCGCTAGTGCAACTCTCAGATAGAGCGCCAGCTGGCGCGCCCTCTTTGGAGGATTTCCCCCATTGGCGCGAGTGATACACTGTGGAACAGCGCCAATGGAGAAAGGGATATATTTTTGGGTATTTTGCAGAAGGTGTCTTCAGGGCATATGGAGTACATACTTTAAGGGATACAATGCAGGTGTTTTCAAGTTATTTCACTTCTCACAGGTCCCGGAATAGGTCCTCCAATGTACGGGAGAAGGGGTAATAGGGACGGTGACAAAATACTATGTAACATGGAGCGTGGGACCCTAGGCTAACATTGCATAAGTCTAGGTTGCGAGGTGATGTGACATGGTCATGTTGATATACATGTCTCTTTCAGATGGATGGCTGTGACCATACCATGAGTTGTTATATGTGGTCCTTCCCATTATTGAATGGTTGCGACCATATTTTGGTTTCGTTATGATCCTTTCTGCTGGATGGTTGCACCCATGCCTTGGATCCATTTAAATGATCATTCTCTAGATGGATGCGTCCATAACATGATTCATGTATTATTATTCATATTATTCAGTGATGTATATGTATCTATGCTTTCTTGCAGGTTCTTCAATGATGAACTCTAGTTCCTCACACGCACTTGTAAAGCATTTCACTTCTCACTCTAGTTCGGACTTCGTGCTTTAGGGGGCATCTGTTAAACAAAATCTTGTCACTGTCCTTGTATTCCTCGTTCCATGACCCTTGAGGACCTCAACAGTGAACCCTACATGCTTTCCCATCATGAATAAACTCCCATTGTGTCCTCTTCATGAGAAGAACAAATCCTTTTTGCATCATTTCCCAAAAAACTTTTGTTTACCCTAGTTTACAAGATCGACGCTAATGACCTATGTCCTCCTTATGCCGATATGTAGGGATTAAAACTCTCCCTATTGCCATTCAGATTGACTAATCCCTTTCTCAGTCACGCCTATCAGATCAACTGAGCCCTTTCTTAGTCGCTTTGATCCTCTTTTGGAAAGTTTTTTAAATATGGAGACAAAGCTTCCAGCTCTAGAAGCTTCGTAATGGAAGTCTAGTAAATGGGTAGGCTGGATGGAGTCGAGGAGGTAAGTTTGGGCTCCTTTCCCCTATTATGATGGAGCTAATCCAAGAGATAAGGCCTTCTCCCATGAGAAGAGGAACCATCTCCCATCCATACAAGCAATATAAACCTCTCTTCTTCCCAAGAAAAAACTAGTTTTAGTTTGGAGTTAGAATAATTAGCATGATATCTATAGTCTGAAGTTTTCTAGTGTATGTTTGAGGGACAATAGTGTGTTCTGGTGTGATTCGAGACTAGAGAGAAAGAGGCCTTAAAACCTCTATTGTTGGGGTTGTTCATGAAGTGCTAGAAAAAGTGTGGGAACCTGGATACGTTAGAGGAGACTAGCAACGTCAAGACACCAGTTGTAATCTCTTTTTGATTTATATAAATGAAACTATCTATTGATTTCCTACATGAAGTGTCATTTTACATCTTTATGGCTTAATGTTCCTTGACCTCTTAAGTAGGATGAATATAATATTGTATGCTATTACATTTGTTGTTGGTTGTTGTTTGCTTGTTTTAGGTGTGCGAAGGAAGGAAATGAAAGATAGTTGGAGCAAGGAAGTAGAATCATCACCAAGTGGAAAAGCGTTCTAAGAGGTAGGCCCTCTTAATTGGTTCTAGCTTAAGTAAATCTTCCATAGATTATTTTTTTGTGACTAGACCCACTCTCTCGGGCTAGAGGAATTGTTTATGTCTGCACTTAGAATTTACCTGCATCACAGTCCTAGTGAGGGGTATGAGTGGAAGGGAAAATTCTCTAGCCACATCATCATCGTATCCTTCATCCTCTCAAAGAGCCCCATCCATTGGTGCCTTGTGAAAATTTCCACTACAAGAGGATGTTGGTGGATCCTTGCTATGTTTGTGGGTTCTCTCTTGTTGAAACCTCCTTTCATCCTTCCCTGGTAGTTGTGGAGGCTTGTGTGGACACAATTCAAGAATTCTGGTAGGTGAGGGAGTTTTGAATGTTAACTTTTAGTGACATGAAATACAATTATCCTATCCTGAGATGCAGTGCAATTTCCTACCCAAAGTGAGGATTTTTTTTTCAAATGGAAAATATGGAAGGTATAGCTCCTACCTCACTTTGCTACGTTCTGGTGAGGATAACCCTTGATGTCACCTCCCTTAGTGCCCACTGATAGCCTTGTAGGTTGATTCCTCTATATCCTCTAGGCTTCCTGTAGGTTCCCTATGCTATAGATGCTCACTATTACCTGTAGGTGTTGGTTTAGGAAAGCCAAGAGAAAACTCTTCATTCGATGAATTCTTGAAGTTGATTTTGCTCTCTTTGTATGGGAATCAATGTTTTATTTCCATATATGGATGATTGTGTGGGGTGTTGTGATGGTTGTCTAAGTATGAGCATCTCCTTTTAGATTGTTGGTCCCACTATCAGTGCAATATTCCACCTTACCTCATAATCATCTCCCACTCCTTTCCTCTGTAACTTAATAATTTTTGGATTTATTCCCTTTTTATCTTGATTTGACTTTTGCCACATGTGGAGTGGTCTAACTGTTTTCTTCTCGTTGACTGGTCGAAGGTGGCCAAGTTAATTGGCCACCTTTACTTATAAAACCAAACCTCACATAATCCTATAGTTTTGATCATATCGTTCTAAAAAGAGAGGAGTAAGATGACATACCTATGGGTAAGGTTCTTCATTGATGATGCATGTTGGAGAGTGGTGCCTCTTTGTTGTGCTTTTCAATTTGCATATTTTTATGTGTATTTTCCTCTATTAATGCTTGTTTCTTTTGATGTGTAGGTGCTGGACCTTCTTTCTAGTGACCTTCTTGCTACCACTAAGCTCTGGAGGAGCTTCTTCATCCTTGTAGTCCCAATTCTGAAGATGGATGCAAACAGTGTGGTTTTCTTTGTGGGATAGGTTGCTACAAGAATTCCTATAGGATACCTATAGGATGTCCTGTAGCTTCCTTTCCCTTAAACTCGCATATTTTTTTCATCTCTGAGGTAGAAGGGATGTTGAAATGAGTGGAGAAGGGTGGTAGGGAATGGTAGGTGAGAGATGTTTCCTCTAGGTATGGTTCCTATTTTCCTCTTCTCGCTCTCTCTTTTGTTTTTTTGTTTTTATCGTTTTTCTTTTTGTAATCTGTATTTTTTGAATTGATTTCATTGATGGATGTAGGGATGACATGGTGATGAAAGGAATGGCTAAGGTGTGGTGGAGTAATTTTTTTTTCATCTAGACACTGGCTTGTGTCATCACCTTTCTCTCAGACTATCCCTCTTGTGGTTTTCAAGGTCACTATCATTCCTACAGGACATTCCTGTAAGATTACAAGTAATATTGTAGAAAACACAGAGTTTGAATGAGATGAGCTGGAGGGGTTTTATAAATGGCGAATAATGGAAGATATGAGATGGGTGGATTAAAACATGGCTCTTGTAGGTCCCTCTATCCTTCTCATGTTGTGCTTATCCTCCTCTTACTAACCTGCAAAACAAAATTTATATCTTTTGTATATTTTCTCTTCTTTTTTTCTAAAACAACTAGTCTACCTCCAAGGAGGTTTTCATCCTAGTTTCCTACCCTAGGTGCCTCAAAAGAGGCTTTCACCCAGAGATATTTTTATTTTTCCTATTTAAAAAAAAAACCCTTGGCCCACCTCAAGAGGTTTTCAACCCAACAGTGGGACTCAGGTGCCTCATGGAGGTTTTCACCTAAGCCTCTAAATTTATTCTCTTTTTTTTTTCTTTTCTTTCTTTTTTCTTCTTCAGGGACTTGGTGGGGTGGCTGCTGAAAATTTCTCCACCACCATCACTATCTTGCTGATGTTATTGATGATTTCTTGATTTGACAAGGGCTTCTTGTATATCTTTAATCTATAATGATTGACAAGAAACATGATAGCCTATGCATGAATGGTTCTTATCTACACAACACCATTATCATGACACTTCTCTATTACATAAGGACCTAACCATTTAGTTCTTAACTTGCCTTTAAAAATACTTGTACTGGGAATCATACAACAAATCCCAATCACCTTCTTGAAACTATTTGTCTTTTATATTATTTTCATGCCAAATTTTCCTTTGAACTTGATTCACTTTTATGTGTAGGAGGGCTTGTATCCTAAATTCATCTAACCCACTTAGATGGAGCAATATTTCTTGTTGTGCCTTGGTGATATCCAGATTCAGTTGTGTTGCCATCCTTAAGGTGTTGTATTCATATTCAATGGACAACATGGTTTTCTTCCCATAGACCAACTCATAAGGGGTAAAGGCAGTGGTGGTCTTCCAGGTGGTATTGTAGGCCTAGGTGGCCTCAACTAATCTATCAACCCAATCCTTTCTGCTGCTACTAATCACCTTGTTCAGAATTCCTTCCAGTTCTCTATGGGTTTCCTCCACTTTCCCACTACCCTGTGGGTGGTAAGGAGTGGATGTTCGGTGCTTGATCTTGTGCTGGATTAACAATGTTTTAATAATGTGAGATGTAAATTGACAACCTTGATCAGTGACCAATTCTCTAGGGTACCTAAACTTATAAAACACATTTTCCCTTAATAACTCAACCACCTTTCCTTGCTTCCTTGATGGCTTTGGCTTCAACCCACTTGGTTACGTAGTCAGTGCACACAATGGTCTACTGCTTTTGTTTGGATGGAGGGTCAATGGGCTCGATGAAATTCATGCCTCACTTATCAAATGGCTCAAAAGTCACTTGAGGTTGTAGAGGCATCTCATCCCTTGGGGTAGGTTTCCCCATCCTTTGGCACTTATCACACTGATTGGTATACCTCCTCATATCTTGGTGATGAGTGGGCTAGTAATAATGAACTTGTAGTACCTTGAATGTTGTTCTTTTGGCTGCAAAGTGACCTCCACAAGGCCCATCATGACAGGTTAGGAGGTTGTCGAAGACTTCCTCCTTCCTAACACATATTCTTAGAATTTGATCTGGACCTAGCCTGAAGAGATTACCCCTAATCCAAGTGAATTGGGTGCCCTTCCTTATGATCATGCTCTTTTTCTTGGAGGAGAAGTTTGGTGGAAATTGTGCAGACACCAAATAATTTTCTATGTCAGGAAACCATGGAGAGAGAACTGAAATGGCGAATAAATGTTCATCTGGTAATTGATCATAAACCATTCCTTCCTCCTCTACAGGAAAAGTCAATCTGGATAAAAATATGCAACATTCTCCTTTCCAGGCTTATCAATAATAGTTAAACCAAACTATTGTAATAAAAGTAACCATCTAATAATCCAAGAATTTACATCAGGTTTATTCATAAAGTATTTAATTGCAGCATGATCAGTATGTACAAATGTTTGGTAACCAGTAATGTAATGCCTAAATTTATTCAATGAATGCACAATAACTAGGAGCTCTTGTTCAATCACTATGTAGTTCAACTCGGCTTTCGATAGCTTCTTACTGAAGAAGTAAATGGCATAAGGTAACTTGTAATCTATTTGGGCTAGAGCTGCTCCTATGGCTTTATGAGAGATATCATCGTATATATGAAAAGGAAGAGCCCAATTTGGGCCTCAGAGAATAGGTGCAGTATTCAACTTGTCCTTTAGGGTGTCTAAGGCTTCTTGATAGCTTTATGACCATACAAATTCAGAGTCTTCGGCCAATAACCCAAATAAAGGAGAAGCTAACTTGCTGAAGTATTTAATAAATATCATATAGTATCTAGGTAAACCTAAAAAACTTATGACATCCCTTTGTTTTTGCAGATTCGAGACCCTTTTTATAATGGTTATCTTATTTGGGTCTACCTACAGTCCTTCCTGGGATATTGAGTGACCTAGAACAATCCTTGCAATCATCAAGAACTCACATTTCAATGCATTTGTTCAACACCTTACCCATGTTAGAGAGAGCTTCCTAGAAATCACACCCATAGGGTGTAAGGTCATCCATATAAATTTCTACTACATCATGGACTAGCTCTGCAAAGATACTCAGGACTACCCTCTAGAAAGTGGAAGGGGCATTGCATCGACCAAAAGGAAGGACCCTATAAGCGAAAGTACCCCAAGGACATGTGAAGGTGGTTTTATCCTAGTCCTTTGTGTGAATATGGCTTTCGTTGTAACCACTGAACCCATCTAAGAAAGATAAAAAAAATTTCCTTGCCAGGCCATCTAACACTTGGTCAATGAAAGGTAAAGGGAAATGGTTCTTCTTTGTTGCTTTATTTAATTCTTTGTAATCAACACAAATCCTCCACTTTCCATTGTTCTTTCGAACCAACACCAAAGGATACACCCACTCACTGTCCAAGATAGGGTAGATGAATCTTTCATCCAACATATTTTGCAATTCTTATTTGAATATATCCTTGAGAGATGGATTCATTATCCTTTGGGGTTGTGGACTAGTTTGCAACCTTCTTTGATATAAATGTGGTGAGTACACACTGAGTGGTGCACTCCCTTCATCTCTTTGTAATTCCAAGCAAAGGCATCCAAATTCTCTCTTAGCATATTACATAACTCCTCTTCTTGGGGTATAGAAAGAGGGATTGATTTTCAGTGTTCTTTCAGGGCTGAATTCTATTGTCTTAACATGAGTAGGGTTTGAATAAGCTAAGCATAGATCAATCTGATAGTTGTTCTTGGTTTTCTTAACTACTTCCTCTAGAGACAAGGTGTTGGGAGTTGGATTTTGGAGGATGTGTTCAATGAAATCATCTTCATCAGGCTGTCCTCCTTCCATGGCAGTTTCTAGGGTATAGAGTTGGGTAGAGTAGACTTCATATTCCTCCTCATGTTCTAGCCATAAGGGTAAGTCATGTTCTAGAGATGGTTGAGCAGGAGGTTATAAGACCAACTACTTGGATAGATGCCCATTTTTGATAGTCATGTTTCCAGCTCTGTAGTTGATGTAGGCATCGACAGTGGTGAACCAAGGCCTCCCAAGTATGACAGGATAACCATGAAATTTTGCATTAGGTTGGAGAACTAAGAAATTTGCAGGGTAATCCTAGGAGTCAATGGAGACCATCACATCCTCAAAAATCCCCTCAGGGGCTACTATGGATTGATATGCAAGATGCAAGACTGTCATGGTATTTCTTAATGAACCCTGGAGATTCAACTTGAGTATGGTGTCCTTAGTAATTACATTAATGGCAACCCCAAGATAAATCAAGGTATGTGGGACAATGGTGCCATTGATGTGTACATCTACTACAGGGCTTCTAGGGTCTAAATAGTTTGAGAAAATTACCTGTCCCAACATTAACTCAGACATCTTTCCAATGGCATTAATGGTAGGGGTGTCTCTTTTTTCCCTCCCTGGATGTTTGAAACACTTCTCTTTAATCAGTTTTTTATAAATAGGCACATCCTCAAGAGCTTGGAGAAGTGGGATTTTGACACATAGATTTTTTAATTCACCCAGAAGTTCATTCTCTTTTAGGGTAGGCTAGATTGGATGAGTTAATGTTTCAAGAAAGGGTGGTGGATTCACCCTAGGCATACTTTCCTCTCTTTCTTCCTCACTCTCCCTAAGTGGAGATGAAGGTTGATTATCCAGAAGCACTCTCCTAGATCTAGGGTTGATATCCTGAATTTTCACATCATAAGTAGGGTAGGATGTCTCTCCACTATATACCTGTTGTGCCTGTCTGTTGTTCAGGTTCAGATTTGGCTGGGTAGGCATATGAGGTTGTTTAGTTGGAGACGGGTGTAAAATTCCTGGTTGAGTAGAAGGTGAAGGAAATAAGGCTAGAGAATTGTTGTGTGGGGGCCTCCACCCCTGGGGTGGTGCATTCCACTAAGGTTGTGGAGGTGTATATGGCTGAAATGACTAGTTGGAGGGTTCGTGTTACACTGAAATTTGTCACCATGACTATCTGCAGTTAATATGGCTCCAACAATAGTCATATTATCCTCCTTGTCAAGCCTCATACCTCTGCTCTTCATGTCAAACTTCAAAAAGAGAGAAAAGTCACTTAAAAACATGTTTATCTCTGGGTACGCAGGTTCTCCTACCTTGCCTGCGTGTACGCACTCCAAACACACTGTACCTGCGTACTTGTACGCTCTGTAAGCCAAAGGATGGGTGCGTACCCCTGTAAAGGTCAAAAGGCGCGAGTTTCATCTTTAAAAAGTTACTTGTGGTCACTTCTAAGAGCCTTCTAGAAGAGTGTTTGACGTGTATTGAGCGCCTCCAGATGGTTCATGCATCCCTATGATAGAGGAACTTATCCCATCAAGAGAGGAGCTACCCCATCCAAAAGAGGGAGTATCCCATTGATGTTGGAACTGAATAACTTCCTCTAGAACACTATAAATACAGGCATTGGGACAGAGGAGGGGAGGTTGAAAGCTGAACATTCCAAAGGGTAAATGCTGCTGGAATTAGGACTTCCATTGTTAACGAGGAGAGATCACTATCCTTCCTTGTTGTCATATTGGGAGTGGGTGAGCTTGTCAAAGTAGAGGAAATCTCTTGTTGGACCCTGGGAGGAGCTTGCACAACACCAAGGCTCAGGTTGTAATGGTTCCTTTTTTGTTTTCCTTAATACAAATAAGTCCATTCTTCTCAATGATTTGTTGTTAATGAATTATTTCATGTACTCCTTGGTCTATGTGATGAATATGCTTTGTTTTATGATGAATATTCAGGTGTTATGTAATCGTTTGCTTTGTTAGTGTATGCAGGTCTTAAAGTGAAGGAGGAGCTCATCTGGATCAGCAAGGCTGGACTGCTACAACAAGCGTTGGACCTAAGGTAAGATCGGAAAACACTTGGTTTCTCATAGAATAATGTATGTTTAGAGAAGGATTGCTCTTGTTTGGTTTGTTTGTCACTAGAGAGTCTTAGACTCCTAGGGAGGTTAGGTTTGTCCGCAAAAATAACTCTTCCGCATGACAAATTGGCGACTCCACTGGGGAATCCATTGATGTGTTTGATTTTTCCTTTAATCATTGCTTTGATCTGAAAAGAGTCTATTCTTTTGCTTTTTGGTTGCTTGACTGTGTTTTTTGGGTGGCTTAGTAGGTCAGATTAGAACTTAGTTTTTCTTGCTTTACAGTAGTATACGCAACCTCTGGTTAAGACGAACAATGCGTACTTGTAACGCACTGTATCTGTGTACACAGAGCGTGCACGCACCTGGTTAAACAGGCTGCCTGCGTACCCTGTTAAAATTAAGAGAATTTCCCTTTTTTATCACTTTTTCCTTTTGAATTTTGTTTTTCTTAGTCTTCACTGCCCAGATCCACTGGTTAACTGTCAAAAATCTTCACCTATACTTGTTCCATTAGTGTCGAAAGTTTTAGTGAAATTCCTTGAGATTTAGCCTTAGGGTTTGGTTTTTATATTGGTCCTGTAGTGACTTTGGGTTTAGAAGTCGCAAAGCCTTAGATATCTCTGGTTTTGTCAGTCTTCTTAGGAGTCAGACCAGTCACAAAATCTACCCTCATGAGCGACCTACCTTTGTGTTGCCTCTTTGCAAAATTTCAATAAACTTGTTCATTTAAAGTTGTGAATTTCATTTTACAAAAAGAACAAAAAGAGATTGAGTTTTTGTTTTGATTAGTTTGTGATTCTGCATAAACTAGTCCTTGGATCGATCATTGCCAAGTAAAACATCCCAAGAATCATCCTAGTAAGCTTTTGCTTCTTAGATTAAGTTGTTAAGAAAAGTTAGATACATTTCCTTTGTTTCGCTTTTGAGTGATTTTTCATAAATTTGCATAGATCTTGAAATTGCTTTGATTAGATTAGTTTTACATGCTTTTTGTTAAATAGGAAAATATCAACGATCTCCTTTGCGACATTTGCTTTAGAGTAACAGTTGACGTCTTGAAAGAGAAAGGAATTTTTTCGTGAAGTAGAGAGTGGTCTTGTTTTGTGTGTTTTGAAAGATAAAGAAAATTGTTTCTTTGATTGTCTTTTGAGAAAGTTGTGTTTATTGAAAAGATTGCATTCTCTCAACTCTCTTAATTAGAACATTCATTGAAAGGAAAAGTTATCAAATCATCTTAGGTGCATCTTTTAGAGAATTGGAGTCGAGTCTATACACCATCAAGTTTCATCTCCATCACCTTTGTCTTAAAGAACAACCATTAAAATCAACGCTTAAAGTAAAATTAACTTAGAAATTTTTATTTCTCTAGGGCTCTGAAGCACCAACATAGATCAGGCTAGTGTCTTGGAGTAGGTGAGTAATTAACTCTCCAAGACTATTAAACCAAACAAGTAGCTTATCTTGTGATAGAATAAATCCAGCTGTTAAATTTATATTCTGGGAAAGCTCCTCTTAAAGGAGAAGCACGAGCTCGTGTCCGAACCAGTGAGGGGATCAATCCTCCCTCGTTGGGAACGACGCCAGACACGCACGTATTACAAATGGTAAAACCTCAAATTGAGGAGCTAGGGGATCACTTATCGGTAAACCTTGGATTGACCATTGTCAAGGAGCCGGTAAGGCGATTGAGCTTGTTACTCTGCCCTTGCGTGCTGTCGGAGTGTAGACTGTTCCCCCAGGTATATTTGTTGCTGTTGGTAACCTTAGTGGCCATAATATTAGGATTCCACCCAAGGTGACGGTGGTGGGAAGATCCCACTGTACCTGGAGCAGACGTCGGCTAGACTCACTTGGATTTTCTGGGGGGTTCACTTCACTCGAGACGGTTAAAGTGGAGGAACTTGGTCCAGTCT